>PVKM010004634.1:0-51365 GCA_004027735.1 Carollia perspicillata
CATCGAATCACCCAGGTGACTCAGCCCCACTACAGCCCAGCTTTGGTGCCCTGCAACTCCTGGCTTTTCCCAAAACTAAAATCACCTTTGAAAGGGAAGAGATTTCAGACCATCATTGAGATTCAGAAAAATACTACAGGGCAGCTGATGGCAATTGGGAGAACTGTGTGAGGTCCCAAGGTGCCTATTTTGAAGGGGATTGAGGTGTCATTATCCTATATACAATGTTTCTTGTACCTTCTTCACTACATGTCTCTATTTTTCATATTACATGACTGGATATGTTCTGGACAGACTACACACACACACACACACACATCCATGTATCCCAATAATTATTAGAATAAACTCTACCCTCAGGTCCACACATTTTCCTCAGTGGTTTCTAGCAGACATTGGTGTCCAAAAGCACTGAAATCCCCTTCTAGTCCTCTGCAATTATTCAAAGGTTTCCCACCCTTCAGGACTGGGCTCTGCCCCCTTAATGGTTCCTCCCAACTTTGGTCTTTTTTCAATTCAGTTAATTTTGAAAGGACTTATCACCAGTAGAGCACAGTGGTTAGGACTGTGAATGAAATACCTGAATTTGAATCCTAATTCTGTCACTTCATAGTCATGTTACTCTGAATAATTTATACAAATTAATTCACTCTTAGTTTGCATTCCTATACAAAGCAGATGGTATAATGTCTTCCTTACAAAATTTGTTGAAATAAATGAGATATGTGAAGAAAATGTTGATATGATTAGCTGACACTCAGTTCACTCACAATACACTACACAACTATTACATTCTCATTTTTAGTTATTTTCATGTTTTTAGCATCTAATCACATACTTCTTTAAAATATAACAATTCAAATATTAAGTTTATCCCAATTCTAAGAGCAAATAAAATTTGGCTCTAGAGAGGAAAAAAATATTTTTCATTCTTTCCGTGTTTTTTTTGTAGCTCCTAATGCCCTAGTGCTGAGAATGAAGTCCCTGAAAATGTGTTAAGTATGGATGAATTAATTACTGAGAGCCAATATACAGAGGAAAAAAGTACTAAACAAATAGGAAGAATTCCATACAGAATTTTCACTTACTTACTAAACAAGAAAAGTAATTGTGTGAGGATCACCTACTCTCCCACTTACTATCTAGACTTCAAATAGAGTGCTCTCAACACTACAGCAGCCAGTCAAAAATAAGGGAGGCTAGAAGAGGGCACAGAGAGGTAGGGCCTCACTGTGTAAGTGTTGACTACAAAAAGACATAAACATACCTTGCCAGTTCTAACTCTCTATAGGTGAGTGGTTTCTGAGAAAGAAAAAGAAGTTACAATTAGAAATATTGACTTTGTTGGGCTTCCATAGGAAGGGTGGCAGCTCAATAAGAAATCAGCCTCAACAGGCCTACTCTGATGGAGCCTGGGGTTGAGGTGAGCTTTGGTAAAAGGTATCTTAAAGGGGGAAGTGAACCTTGAGTGTCCTTGGTGAATGCGTCCATAGTGAATAAAATGGAAAGACCGTAATCTTTATTGCTAGGTAGGGGGCCAATGGGAGAGAGTTGCTAGGGAATTTGTTGCCATATATGGTCATAATCCCCAGAGGGCTAAGTGAAGAGTTCCTAATTTAGGTCTGTGTCTCTTAACCCCAAAACCCCCAGCATTGCCCCTTGCAAAGCCCAACTGTTTTTTTAAAATGGCCTATTTTCTAATATTTTATTAATTCCTATTTTATTTAAATTAAGGATATAAATATCCTCAGAAAAAGTCCAATTTTTACTCACTTTCACAGGAAAACCCTGGCAACAATTAAACATCTGTATAGCATAAGTGTGTGTTTTTTTTTTAAAGAAATACTCTGAGAAACAGAAGGACATAATCATATTTCAAGTTTTATAGTTTTGTTTTTATGTAGGAATTGCAATGTCATTAGAAAAATTGAGTAATATTTCTTAAAATTTAATTTAGGGATATGGTTAATTTAAAAAGTGATGTTCTCAGAAGTCTCCAGAGAGAGGCTTTTATTCATTTTATATAAGAGTAAGAAATGGCCAAAATACTCAACAAAAATCTGACAGACATACTATTAATAACCTCCATTATTTAATTGGCTTGAGCCTTGATGAAGATATTGAGGCCAATTTTAGTAATACCATAACTTTAAAAAGGGAGGGAAAGGGGAGATGCGATGCTTAAACCCCCTTCCTAACCACACCTGCCAGCTCTGCCCCTCAGCCACCACATTGGACTTGGGGCAGGTGGGCAGAGTGTACAGAACAAGGACCCCAAAGTCAAAGCCTGCGCTCCTCACCCGGTTCCATGTCTTTGTAGCGATGCATGTTTAAGCAAGTAGCCTCGCCTCCCTCCATGTTAGATAATATTAGTGCCTGACCCACAAGATTTTTTGTTGAAGGGATTAAGTCCATTTTTGAAACATCACCAGAACAGTACCTGCCACAGAGCAAGTGCCAGATAAACATGAGATACAATAAAGATAGGATGAAGGGAAGGAGAGAGGTTGAAAAGAAAGGAAAGCGAGAGAAAGAGCCTGTCCGCACTGGCAGTCGGAGAAGGAGGTTTCGGGAGCATGGGCCCTCTCAGGCAGCGAGATAACGGAAATAAAAGCAGCCTGGGAAGCAGTAGGCCTGGTTACCTTCCTGCCATGACCGTGGCTCCCTTCCTCTGCATCCCCTACCCCGAACTACTATCAGTGTGTTTTGATATCAACTACTCGACTTGCAAATTGGTCATATTTAAGAATCATCTCCTTCCTGAGAGAATAAATTATACAGCTATTTTTTTTCAGGGGGACGGAAATCAGGATACTTTTCAGTTTAAGTGGTCTAATGGGTAGCAGTTCCCACAGATTGTCTGGGATGGCTTAGGCCAACACCACGGATTATTTTTAAGAATTTAGCAACATGGATCAGAGTAATGACTGTGAGCATGAATCACAATAAATTAAACATTAACCCCTAGAAAGACACCTAGGGGCTTTCCTTCCCTGCTTCTGAGTATTTGTTAGCCACTGGCACAGACTTAGTCATTTGTGATTTGGGCAATACAAAAGTAAATAATGGAAAAGTAGGCTGCTTGGCCTCCACCAAGGTTTCGGAGAAGACAAACTATAAACAACCATAATTAGAGAGAAGTCAGATACTTAACAAAGCTGAGAGAATAAATAACTCTTTGATAAATCACTTCCAACAAAGCCTTTTTAAAAACAGAGACTTATTATGAAAAAAGGGCCCTGCTTTCAATTATACAAACTTAAAAAGGTTGTTTAAAGAGAACTTTTAGGTTCACAGAAGAGTTGAGAGGAAGGTATAGAGATTTTCCATATACCTCCTGGCCCCTCACATGCATAGCGTCCCTATTATCAACCTCTCCAACCAGAGTGCTCTATTTGTTACAATTGATGAATCTACATTGATACTGCACAATCACCCAAAGCCTATAGTTTACATTATGGTCTACTTTCGGTGTTGTATACTCTATGGGTTTGGATCAATGTATAGTAACATATATCCATCATGATATCACTGCCTTAATAATCCTGTGTTCTGCCCACTCATTCCTCCCTCCCAACCCCTGGGAACCACTGTTTTGTTTTGTTTTTTTTCACTGTCTCTATAGTTTTGCTTTTTCTAGAATGTCATATATTTGGAATCATACAGTATGGAGCCTTTTCTGACTGACTTATTTTGCTTAGTAATATGTATTTAAGCTCCTCCATGTCTTTTCATGAATTAACAATTTGTTTCTTTTTAGCACTAAGTAATATTCCATTGTCTAGATGCACATAAGTTCATTTATCCATTCACCTACAGAAGGCATCTTGGTTGCTTCCAAGTTTCAGTAATTATAAATAAATTTGCTATAAATATCCACATGCCATTTTTGTGTAGACATACATTTTCGGTTCCTTTGGGTAACTACCAAGGAGCACAACTGATGGAGTACATGCCAAGTATGGAGTACGTTTTATTTTCAGGAAGCAGCCCAAGTCCCTTCCCAAGTGGCTGTGCCATTTTGCGTTCCCACCAGCAGTGAGTGAGGACTCCTGTTGCTCCACCCCCTCACCAGCATTTGGTGTTATCAGAGTTCTGGACTTGTCAATCTGACTGAGTGTGTAGTGGTATCTCAGTTGGACAACTTTTTAATCTGTTAACTGAATTATCAGAGCATCACATCCCCCATAGTATTGTTGTTGTCTTCTTTCTTATAAATTTCTCATCTTTTAGCCGATTCAGTAGAAAGTGATTTGTAGGTGGTAATGCACTTCTTAGGGTATGGAGATGAATGCAGTCCATCGGGAGAAAACATGTCCTCAGCCTCTGGCTGCTCTTGGCTGAAAAGTCTGTGAAAAGTAGTCTTACTGGAGAGCGAGGCTCCAGGTACCCAGAAGTGGGTCTGCTGTGACTTCCACTGCACCTGCTGGGATTCAGCTGACTTGGTTTGACTCTTGTCCCTTCATGAAAAGATTGTTTTGTCCTGCACACCCAACTGACATAGTAAGAAAACCTTCTTCATGGCTGAAGAAAACATCAGCAAAATGAAAAGGGAACCAATTGTATAGAAAAATGTATTTGCCAATGATACCTCAGACAAGGGTTTGATCTCCAAAATGACTCCAAAAGAACTCACATGACTCCACTCCAGGAAGATAAACAATCTAATTAAAAAATGGGCAATGGACCTGAACAGACACTTCTCCAGGAAGGACATACAGAGGGCCCAGAGACATATGAAAGGATGTTCAGCATCACTAGTCATCAGAGAGATGAAAATTAAAACCACAATGAGATACCACTTCACACCTGTCAGAGTGGCCATCACTAACAAATTACCAAACAAAAAGTGTTGGAGAGGTTGTGGAGAAAACAGAACCCTAGTATATTGCTGGTGGAAATACAGACTGGTGCAGTCACTGTGGAAAACAGTATGGAATTTCCTCAAAAAACTAAAAAAGGAACTGCCTTTTGACCCAGCAATTCCACGACTTGGAGTATACCCTAAGAATGCTGAAACACCAATTTAAAAGAACCTATGCGCCCCAATGTTCATAGCAGCACAATTTATAATGGTGAAGTGCTGGAAGCAGCCTAAGTGCTCATCAGTAAATGAGTGGATTAAAAAACTACGGTACATGTACACAATGGAATACTACACAGCAGAAAGAGAGAAGGAGCTCCTACCCTTTGCGACAACATGGATGGAACTGGAGAGCATTATGCTAAATGAAATAAGCCAGGCGGTAAGGGACAAATACCATATGCTCTCACCTTTAACAGGAACCTAAGCAATAAAACAAACAAGCAAGCAAAATATAACCAGAGACATTGAAATAAAGAACAAACTGACAGTAACCAGAGGGAAGGGGAGCGAAGGATAATGGGGGAAAATAGCGGAAGGTCCATCAAGCAACATGTATAAAGGACACATGGACAAAACCAGTGGGGCATAGGATTGAGTGTAGTAAGTGTGGGTGGGTAGAGCCAGGGAGAGTGGTGGTGAGGGAAATGAGGACAACTGTAGTAAAATAACAATTAAAAAAAGAAATAACAGTAAAAAAGGAAAAAAAAGGAAATTTTCTCCAGCTCTATGCATCCACAGGAAGTGGAGGACATAGCTTCTGCCTCCTATCAAGTCATCACCTAATCAGAGAGATAATCTTTCCTTAACTGAAATGGCTCAGAAATGCTTACATTCACGTGAGAGAAAGACACAGAACATTTTATATGTGCTCATCACTGGAATATTTTAATTTAAGTCATAAAAATTGACTTACATTTTACGGTAAATAGAGAAAATATGTATCTAACTTATACCTAACAGTATATGTTTGTTCTAATGGTAGTAAAAATTAAATTTTATTTAATTTAATATTTGCAATGTGAATATTTACTTTGCTCCATGTGCCATCACTCTGTATTTGATGCCTGTAGTCCTTATTACACACAAAATTGTCAAAGAAACAATGAAGCTCTTAGAAATCTTTTCTCATTACCATCCACACTCTTAATGCTATTATCACCAAAGATTATTTATCACAAATGACTAAGTCTATGCCTTAGGCTGGTAAAGATTCCTATTATGCTTAAAATTTTCCCATGCCCTGACTTGGTCCCATCACATTTATGTGTTATCTGCCTCAAGATTTTCTAGCCCTGCCTACTAACTGGTTAGCTATCCAGTTTGGTCAGTGTATTTGATCAAAAGCCATATTAACATGCAATCCAATAGGAGAAACATCAATATATTTTAAAGACTCTCGATACGTATTTTAAAGGCCTTTGAAGAGTATTATGTGTATATTTCAGATACCCTTGATAATTATAGAGGCAATGACTTCAGTTAGTGGATCTTCTAGAGCACTCCCTAAATTAACCCATGTACGTGGTTCAGGCTTGATTACATTGCATTTACTTGGTCTGCATTTTTTCACTATTGAGTTAGACAAACAGAAACATTACCTCAACAGCAACATGCCCAGCTTTTCCTCGGTGAGGAACTTCATATGCTTCCATTTGTTTCTTTGTGAGTTGTGCTAACTTTGGAGCTAGTTCCCTCCAGCCCTTCCCCAGCTTGACAGCTGAAGTCAGGATAGTGGCCTCTTGGATGATGTGAGCCACTAACCCTTGGCGATCCATCTTCAGCAGAGCCTGCAGCAATAATTACATGTCATAATCAAAAGCCAGTAATTGGGGCTTTTTCCTAGAAATTCAATTTTTCATTACATATTCTAGAAACTGGCATCCATTTCTCACCACACATATATATGAATATCTTAAAATTGAAAAAGTTGATTTATTCTTAAGCACATCCAGCTAGCAAAGCACAGCAGACACAACGGGACCCAAATTAGAGGAGATTGAAGACTAACTCCATGGCTAATTATAGGGCTTTGGGTCAACCACTCATCTGTTTCTTAATATCTTTAATTGCAAAAGAGGATGTTGAACTAGACACTTCCGAAGACACCCTGAAGTTCTAGCAGCCTATAATTTATCAACCCAGGATGATAATTTATTCTTCGAAAACGAATTTCTTTCCTTCCCAGACAATTGGCTACAGGATTTCTCTAAGGAGTGAGCATACTAGTGCTGGTAAACATGGTAAACATTATTCTACTTTTCATCAAAATGTGATTAAAACTTTCCAGAATCATGCCATCGCATGACCATGAGACACTCCTACAACTTAAAACAACACTAGTGACAATTATGACCTTCGAAAAATTAATTCTCTCTTCTTCACCAGTGGAATTGTGCCCAATATACATGAGGGCTTTCAAAACTGAACCTCTCTCAAGTATCACTGTAGAATCATAAAAATAATTGGAGGAGAAATATTTTATATATGCTTATTTATTGTACAAATTATTGTTAATGTCATTGAATAAATTTATCTCCACCTTTTGCACTTTGATTAACACTCTGCTCCTCTCGCTCTGGCCAGTGTGGTTCAGTGGATTGTCGGCCTGTAAACCAAAGGGTCACAGGTTTGACTCCCAGTCAGGGCAAGTGCCTGGGTTGCAGGCCAGATCCCCAGTAGGGGGCATACGAGAGGCAACCACACATGGATGTTTCTCTCCCTCTCTTTCTCCCTCCCTTGCCCTCTATCTAAAAACAAATAAATACAATCTTTTAAAAAAACACTCTGCTCCTCTAACATGAAGCTGCCTCATCTACATGGACTACTCCTCTCCTAAAGGACACCAGTCTTGCACAATTATAATGGTATTTACTACACATGCCAACGCACGCACTTAAACATTTTTACACACAGACGACTTTGTTTCAGAAAGGCGTAGTGGTTTTAAACCTGACTTTGGAACCAAAAGCTTTCGAATGTCATCTCCAATACTAACAACTGTGGAACCCAATCTCCTAGGACTCAGTTTCCTCTATTTGTAAGATGAAGACCAGCTATACTTCACCATAGACTTGTTATAATGGTTAAATTAGTTAGTGTGGATAGAGTGTTCAACACAGTGCCAAACACGTAAAGAACTTCAGAGGAGTGCTAGCTATCATTATTATTTATAAATTTTAGAAAATTTTAAAAATATGCTCTTGAATTTTTTTACTTTTATAAAATACTGAATTTCCACTTTAAAGGCAAAATTGTTCTTTATCTTTTTTATAATTCTCCATGGAATCTTACACTGGGGTGAATGTTATCTTTAAAAAAATGATCCTTGGAGTACTGTTAAAACATGAGGATTAAGAAGAGATTAAATAATATTATTTTAAGGCTTTGATGAATTACATACAGAAGAAGAATAAATTTCTAAAGTAAAAGACATCGACTTTAAAAAACATGAAAATGTGGACCTGTTGCAAAGGCCAAGTTAATTCGTTTTATTTCAGTTTTCTCTTATTAATGTTACTGGAGTTTGTCTGATATCTTAAGAGCTATCTAAATATTTGAGAGAGGAAGAGAATCTCTTAACTGTTATACTCTAGCACAAACAGAAACTTTAATCTTCCTTCAAAAGATAATCCTTGTGGGCCCAGTTTCTGGGAAAACCACAACCGAATCTAAGAAACCATTTATATGACCTTGTAGGAAAAGCTACATATTTGCTGTAAAGTGACTTCAACTTAATTCAATACTGCTGAGAATGTTTTAGCTTTTTCTCTCATATGTTCGGTTATAAATATTACCAAGTTAATAAAATGTCCTATGGTAAATAAATTACTGTGGTCAAGCAATACTCACCACGACAAGTTCATAAAGAAACCTTCTGGTATTCCTGTCTGCATGGCAATCTTCCTTTAACTTCTTTAAAATGTAAGAAACTTTTTCTGATTCTTTGTCTGCTTGTGTTCGATCAAAATCTTCCAGTGCCATATTTGAGTAACCCAGGACATCGGCTAAAGCTTTCCAATCATTAACTTTTTCTGACACCAAGGTCAGTACAACTGAGTGGATATAAGTCAGTTTCTTAAAGGGCAGCACGATTTGTTCAAGGAGGCTCCTCGTAGTGAAGACACCATCTGACACAGGCATTACTTGCTCCTTTGCAATCACCTTGACATTTCTGCAATGTACAAGTCCAACCTTACCTCTCAAGACTGCCACATACCATTCTTTCACTTTGGACTGCCCAATGGCTTTCACCTTACCTTCTCCAAGGAGAGCTATTGTGTCTCCTTTGAAATATTCAAGTAAGTAGTCAATCTTCTTTTTTCTTAGCACTGTCTTCAGAGTTACTCCGTAATTGGTAAAGTTCAATTTTTTGTCTTGAAAGGTGGGATATTTAACATGCACTATTGGTAATGAAGGAGCAGACTTGATTTCCTCCCCCTTCTGCGAATCACCTGGCAGATCTGAGTGTCTCTTTAGGTTTGGAGCTGGGTCAGGTGTAGTGATACAGAACTGTGTAACTGGTCTACCATCGGCAGGCTCCAGCTGAACACGGAAAACAAACAAGTGCATTTCTCTGGAGTCAACTAAAGAAAATAAAAATTGTTGATGAACTACTTGACTTGCTTGCAACTGCTTTTGTTTAATTCCTTTTTCTCCTCCTGCCTTTACCTCAAAATCAGGATCACATGAAAAAACAGAAATATTTAAATCCTGTGGCTCGTCAAGTAAGAATGAATGCTTCCCCCAGAGCTGAAACACAACTGGAGATGTGTTTTTTCTACCCTTCCTAATATCAGAGATTGTCAGCTTTCCTGGCAAATAACTGTGTCCACAAACTGTGAAAACAGTAGTGAAACGGGGATGGATATGCTTGGGCCCATAAATTCCAACCGAGGTGGTTTTGTGGATATAATCCCAAATGGTGACAGCTGGTGACTGAGTAGCTTTAGCTTGTGCAGCGACCACTAGATACATCACCTGACTCAAATCTATGAGCTTGACTTGGATGGTGTCTTTGTAAACGTAGCAGCTGTTTAGCACTTTGAAAGGGCCTTCTTTACTCAGGCTGTGTAAACACACCATTTCTGTCATGACTTGGCTGAAAGGATCCTTTCTCACTTCAGCGCCGATTTTCATCTCCAGCAAAAGGGCTTCCATTGTGTTAAGGTTGCCTAACGTGATTTCCAACAGTGGGCTCACAGTGCATGAAAGATCATGATTAAGCATTTGTGGAGGATCAAGAAAAACCCTTAGAGACACTTCCTGGAATTCTCCCACAGCTACGTGACCTTGGGGCACATGAACAGTGATATCTGATTCAGGTAATTGTACTGACCCTCCTTGGTGGTTTAGTTGACAAACGACGACAGTCTCTGCAACTTGTGTTTGTGCCCATCCAGGACTCTGACTCATTGTATTCAAATCCAGGCAGGAGCGGGCCAGCTGGCGTTGACTTAACCAAGCCATTTTATAAGCCTCTCGATCATTCTGAAGCCATTCCAAATCTTGTTCTAGGATCTGGTCAGAGTTCTGTATATTCTGATGGGCATGTACTGTGTCATCTAAAATGTCCAAAAGTTCTGAAACACTTTTAGATCTCGCTGATTTCCTCGAGGAAGACTGCCTAAGCAATCGATGCACATCAAGTTCATCACCAGAGGAACCTACAGAATTTCCAGGTTCTATTTCTCTAAAAAAAAGAAAAGGATCTTCCTTCAAGATGGAGATATTACCTTTCTTCTGGTTATTTCTTAGCTGAGTTATATCATCCAAAAATGGGTTAGAAGCAGACAGTTCATCCCAGAATGGATTTGTAGCTTTGGAAACATTATTGCCACGAAGTGTGAAAGCATCTGGCCAGCTGAGAAGCAAGCTTGGCTCTGGACATTCTTGTTAATTAAACAAAAACAAAGCAAAACAGAGGTGAGTGTCATTCTATGATACAACCAAGATTCATTTTTATTATGCTTAAAAATTCAAGACTTTTTATTTTGCTTTTTGATCTCCAGTCTCATAGATGCTCCAAAATTAATATTAAATTTGGTCAAATTTTCATGCTGTGAGAAAAAGAACTTATTCTACCAGTTTACTATGACCATATGTGATATTATTTTAAGACAATGATTTTAAAATAAATGAATGTTTAATAATTTAGATAATAATCAATATAATACATTTCCTTCAAAATGACCCACACTACATAAACTGATACCTTATAGTTTCATGTTTTATTTTCAAAAAAGAAAATCTCTGAACAAGTAAATTAATTCAGCCAATTATCCAGATTTTTTCTAAACACTGAATAGTTGGTCTTAATATATCTATATTATTCATTTATTTTTTCTTTTCTAATAATATATAGTATGTAAAAAAATATCAAATACATCTGTTAGTAGGCAAAATAACTGTTTTTAAAAAATAGGCCACCCAGCTGGTGTGGCTCAGTTGGTTGGGGCATTGTCCCGCAAAGTGAAAAGGTCGCCAGTTCGATTCCTGATCAGGGCACATGCCTGAATTACAGGTTCGGTCCCCAGTTGGGGTGCACATGGTAGGCAGGCAATCGATGTATCTCAGTCACATCGATGTTTCTCTCCCTCTTGCTCCCTCCCTTCCCCTCTTTCTAAAATCAAAAAATAAAAATAAATAAATAAATACAATAGGCCAAATAGACAATGCATTTTTCAGATAATTTCCTGATGATTTTGTATTGATCAATTTTACAATTATAATTTTTGTTCATATACAATAAATATCAGATTTACTACTTGTAAGAATTCATCGAGCTTTTTTAGTTTAAAATGACAAAAACCAGGTTTACCACTATGAAATGAAAATGTTATTACTTTGAAACTTGAATAATTTAAGATTCAGAGACGCATTAAAATATTAACATATCAGCTCTAACGAATTTTACACAATGAAAGTACTGAAGTCTTTTTTTGTGTTGAGAGCTACTCATACTTGGTCATTTTTCAATAATATTGGTCATGATTCTGTGGACTTCATGAAGCTGGTCTGCTTCAGAGAAAAATGAAAGCCAAGAGGCCTGCCATAAGAGAAAGATGAATTCGAGTAAACTGTCAGAACTTTTTTTGTTTGATGTGTATAGAACTGTTGTCTTGATTGAAGTACGTTTTCAGTGGCACATATTAAAAATAGAAGATGCATTTTGGAAAAGAAAAGTTGTGCTTCTCCCAGTTCCATACTTTCATCAAACAAGTTCCACCTAACTCTCAAAACTACATTTCCTCTAAGATTCAGTTTAATTCCTTTATGCTCCATACAGATTTCATAGCCCACTCCAACCTCATCGATGTCTTTAACCTCAAAATTCATCATAGATTTACTGCAATATCACTCATTGAATGAGTTTTTGCCTTCTTTTAATATTATAATCTGTTGAATCTGCTATTTTATTCCTCTTTTTAATGATAGTTTACATATGTCCATGATAATATTGGAATTTTATAATTCTTTTAATCTTTTGTAAGACTTTTCAGAGATAGACCTTCAATAGTTGCTGGTGATGGATGAAAAAAGTTACAACAGTTTTACCTTCCCATACCTGTGATATTGCACTTTTTGGAGGGTTTTTGGGCTTCCATGTCAATCAAATTTCCCGCAGACCTACTTCGTGGAGTACCTCCCGACCGAAAATGGGCTCTTTCACTGGTTAACATTTTTCCACCTACAAAGTGAAAAATACAACTACATGTATGTAAGCATATTTAGGTTGGCAGAGAAATCAAACTCAAAGTAATCACTCCCATTTCAATTGAAAAATGCATATAAAAATACTATTCATAAATCCTCGCCTTCTGGTAAGATGCTGGGCTAGATGTGTATTAGCACTCCATCAGAAAAAAACTCAGAGCCTGGATTAACGTAAACAAGAAAACCTAGAAATGCATTTGTAATCCTACAAAAAAGTAATCATCAAAATCTCAAGTATAATAAAAAGAATATTAAATTGAAACTTCAATAAATAGACATTGCCTGTTTGGTGACTAGAAGACTAAAAAATCACAAAACTGGAATTAGTTCTCAAATCCTTCTATACATTCAATTCACTTCAAAGAAAAATCACATGTTATATATATACAACATATGACATATATATGTGTTTGTAAGTCCTTAAGGTATTTTAAACCATATATATTATACCTTGAGAATATTATGGTAAGTGGAATAAGTCAATCAGAAAAAGCTGAGAACCGTGTAATTTCACTCAGATGTGGGATATAACACTGAAACTCACAGACACAGACAAAAGTATGGTGGTTACTAGAGAGAAGGGGTGGGGGTGTAGTAAAGGGTAAAGGGGGCCAAACATATGGTAATGGAAGATGATTTGACTTTGGATGGTGGTAACACAATGCAATACAAAGATGATACCAGCATATCACACAGATGTACGCTTGAAACCTATATGATCTTATTACCCAATACATGTAATAAAAATAAAAATTTAAAAATAATCACAAAAAAGAAAAAGGAAAATAAAAGGTTAATATTCAAGATAACCCAGTAAAACATCATGAGAGTAATTTGCACCAGCAGACACCAATATTTATTATAAATAAGTGCTGAGTAAGATGACATGAAATTGGAACAGAAATAGACTAAGGACAAAGAATACCCCCAGAAGCAGACCCACCCTCACAAGGCAGACACTGGGAGAAAATATACCAATTACATATGACTAAAAAAAAAAGGAGCACATTCAAAAATATATAAAAGATTTCTACACATTACTAAGCAAAATAAAAACATTATAGAAAATTTGGGAGAAAAGATCTGAACAAGTATTTCTCACAAAAAATAAATACAAATGACCACTAATATATTAAAATATGTTCTATCCATTGGTTATAAGAGAAATGCTAAATGAAACCACGAGATACAATACTACCCATCAAATGTGAAAAAATTTCAAAAACTAGCAGCACCAATCACTGGCAAACACGTTTGGGAAAGGGCAATCCTATGCACTCCTAGCGGAAGTACCAGCAGGTGCAGCCACTTGGAAATCAATGTAGTGTCACTGAAGAAAGATGATTACAACCTAATACCCAGTGATTCCCATCCCAGTTATTTGTTCCAGTACAACTGTGCATATGTTCATCAGAAGAGACATACATAAAAGTTCATTATATTATATTAACAAAAAAGTGAAATCTACAAAAGTATCCTTTGTCATATGAATAGATAAATTGTGCTTTAATATAATGCAGAACCACGTAACTATGAACGCAGTTGAAATACAACTAAAAGCATCAAAATGTACTAAATTAGGTACCCCTTTGTTGAAACTTAGCTGAGGTATTTTATTCATTTTGATGCAAACAAAAATGGGATTATTTTCTTAATTTCTCATTCTGGTTGTTCAGTATTAGTGTATGGGAATGCAATAAATTTCTGTATATTAATTTTGTATCCTGCTAAAAAGTTATTTTAAATCAGATTTTACAGAAGTCCAAAGTGAATAGCGGCAATGAGACATAAGTAACCTACAACGTCAAGCAGCTGGTGAGTGATTTACTCAGAAATAATTACTCACACACATTACTGCCACCCCAGAGAGCTATACCTCAGGATACTGTAAACCCCTTCTCAGACTCAAGGTTCCTAACAGAATGTTCTGAAACATCCCGCCTTCCAGTTCAAATGTCCAGCATGCTACTCCCTACTTCTTGTTTTTTGTGTGTTAAAACAAGTCTTTAAACTTTGACTCTTCTTTTTTGTCATATTCCTCTTCCACAGTCTTGACATTTTATTTCAGAGAAGATCATTTCATTTTTAAAAGAAACCAGGGAGCACTGAGGGGCAGGGGGTGGACTGGGATGGGAGTAAAAGACAGAAAACTGTACTTCAACAACAATTAAAATAAAATTTTTTTAAGAAAGAAAGAAACCAAAACCTTTTTCTGGTATAAAGAACGAATTAAATGAAGAAGGAAAAAGAAGGAAAGAAAAGGAGGGGGACCAGCATATTTTCCAAGCGTGTTGAATAAACAAATGCAAAAATTATCTCATAAGGTGCCACACTTCAAAACATCAAATGGTGCAATAGCAGTTGTTTTCCTTTGACAGTTGAAACTACATGGAAAGATTGGGTGAAAAGCTGAATTATGCAATATGCAATTCGCACCGAAACCTCAAGTTTCCTGGCAGATCTTTAAAATTCTGTGGTTGATTTGACCAAATACCATGTCCAAAACTAAAAGTCCTTAGCACACCATAGGTAGCTAAAGCTTTGAGATAGGAAAACTACGTTCGCTTCCTTCAACAAGATTAAGAAAATCAAAATAAAATAAGATAAAAATTTTTAGACGAAAAAGTGTTTTTCAAAAAGACAAAGTACATTTAAATTGGAAACCAGTTTAGACAGATCTACCTAAACTCTAATTTCTTGCGGAGAAAAGAGCAGTAAGAAACAATTTATACCCAGGATTCCTTTGAAGCAAACACTTGATGGAAAAAGTAGTTATAATCCAGTCAAATACAGTTAGAAGTTCTCACCCACACAAGAACCAGGAACAGTGCCTATGCAGTAGAGAACCATAAAAGCTCAGAAACAGAGGCACAAGCTGGTGATTAGCTACAATTCTTTCTGGAGTAGCCTCTTCTCTGGTCACCAAGCAGGCCCTTCACTGTCCTTTAAGCCAGTAGTTCTAAATCTCAGCTATGTCAAAATCACCCGGAGGGTTTGATCAAATGCTATTGGCTGGACCCACTGCAGTGTTTCCAGTCTGGCACCCAAGAACTTGCATTTGTAACAAAGTGACCAAGTGATGTGAGGCTGCAGTCCTATGGTTCTGGGCAGCCTGTTTTGAGAACCACATTCTCAAAACCACCATGTTAATTTCTTTCCCTGGCCAAATGGATTTTTCCCTATTCTCTGGTTGCTCCCACTACCCCCCAACAAATCCTCCTTCCTCTCCCAATCTTTTTTTATGTACACACACACTCACACAGAGACACACACACACATCACAGGACTTTATCCTAAATCTGGATTTTTTTTTTCCTTATGAATACAGGGAAAGGCTATATCAGAGCAAAGCCTTGCTGGAAGGTCCTACAGAAACCTGTACTTGTACAGGTCCTACGTGATGCTGACCTGTGGAGGGCAGTGCTTGTTTACACAGGGGCAAGGAGCCAGCCACATTTATCATTACCCTGTGCTTTCTTCCAGTCCAACTTCACACTCAGTGCAAGTGCTATCCTAAATAGGAATTTTTAAAACTTTGTCTAAAGAGGCATGAGTCAGTCTTTATTGGAATGAGTAAGTGGGAAAAGAGCAGTTTACCACCCACTTAATTGGGGACACATTGTTGTCACTATGCCTTCAACAACATACTTATCTGAATCCACATGATTCATTATTTTTTTCCTTAAAAAGTCAATGAATAATGTTTTGCTTTTCATTTAGTTTACTGTTTAACCTAGGCACTAAGTAACTGGGAACATTTACTAACTGAACAACTTAGCAAAAGACTTCAGATTTTTAGGGGTCAAGTGAGTTTACCAACAAATAACCAGAGAAGCAATGCCATTTAAAAGAATTACTCCTTTTAAATGTGTCCTTTTGTAGTCATTATGTTTATGGCCGTCATTTTATAGTGAAAATTGCTATTTTTAGACATCCAGTAGGCTCAAACTATTTTCCAGCTGGTCCTTAAATACCTCAGGCCTCCTTCATATTTCTAAGGTCTGCACTGCTTTTAATTCCTAACCTATGTGCTAGTGGAAGCACTTGCATGCAGGCTGTCCCTTTTAGAGGTGACAGCAAATGCAAAAATGTCAGAAGAGCAATTATTGAGCAGGTGGACTTCTTCATCCCTCAAAGGCCAAACCTAACCACATAACTTTGCGTTCTTTAGTATATGTAACTGGTATAAAATGCCCAGATGGACCACAAAGGAACTATACCCATCAGATGACACTCATCCAGTGTGATTTCACTGGACATCATCACAGTGTGATGGTCTTATTGAGTGTTACCCTAGGGCATCTTCTGATGGGCCAGTGGGGCTCTCCGATCAGTAGTGTATATGCCCTATCACCAGTCATAAATAGTTTGAGTGTTATCTCTAGTCATGACGACTAGAGATTTAAAAAACCACACAGGGGAAATGACAGAAGTCACTTTTCTTAAGAAATATGGCTTTATAAGAATCCAGGGACGCCGGTGCATTAAGCAGTATTAGTAATGCACAATAATTTCAATGAGGCCTTCAATCTTGGTAACTCAAAACATTCCATCAATGTGTCATCTTGGTGACATTGGCATGTCAAACCATCTATCAGTACCTTTATACTTTGGCCTTTCTATCACGGCAGAATTGAAGTTTGGGGAAATTATAATAATTTTTCAGTATAACATCATATTAGTGAGCAAGAATCAAAAACAGAGGAACAGTAGATCAGAAATTGTTTTATGTTCAGCTTGATGACATAGCATAGAACCTTCCCAGAAGCCTCACTCAGGGAAGGGAAAGTGTGAGGACTCTCACCAGGTACACAATTATAACATAATTTTAAAATATCTATCATAAGAGCTAGTATTTATTGAGTGTTTGCTACATTCCAAGTACCATGCATTAATTTTCTCATTTATAACTTGTAGTAATTCTAGAAAATTGGTTCTATCACTATTCCCATTTTAAAGGTAACAAAATCATGTTTAGGGGATTTATTTGCCCAAGATTATGTAAGTGTGAAGCAGCAGAGCCATTGTTTCAATTTAGAAATATCAGACTTTTGAGAACATAGTTTCGAACTGGACACTATGCTTCCTACCCATGGGGTCAGACCTTCCCTTCCAAAGGAAGTAAGATTGGGGACGACACCCTGGGCTCATTGCCGGAGAGCATCAAGCCTCATTTTTGATCCCAGGAGACCTTCACCAAGTTCGCAGCAGGGCCTAGCACATGAACATGTGACCTATGCAGACAGTCACACAGGGTCCCATTCTCAGAGAGGCTTTATGCTTGGCATAATGCTCTGCTGTTGCCACCTTGAAATGCTTAAAATGTTTTGAACAAGAAGCCTCATATTTTCATTTTCTTCTGAGCACTGCAAATGATGTAGCCAGTCCTGGTTCATGAAGTTGGAAACCCTTAGCCTTCGGACCCAAGGAAAGTGCCTACAAGTGATCATGAAGAAAAGAGAAAAGTATTACCATAAAGATGAAGAATGCTCATTTTTCAGATGATACAAGTGAGCTGCAGGAAGGGTAAATGAATTGCCTGAGGTAGCATGTTCAGAAATCAAACTGTCCTCTCCTGATTTGAACCCCTTAAGAAGACAGGTACAAGTTAGGTAGATCTACCCATTCCATGAATTCTATAAAATAGGAGATCTTTTAAAAATCCGGATGCTATCTCATGTCACAAGCAATAATAGCTTAGATTTTAAGAGCTTGAAGTAAAAATAATTTAAAAAGTCAACTCACTAAGAGTGAAATAAAGCAGTCTCCAACCCCATACTCCCCTGGAATCATACCTCTTACCAAACCAGGGCCGTCTCCTCTCCGTCACTCTTCCCCGGACACTCTAGCAGCGGTTTGCATGATTCCTGCCAAAAAGAGCGCTGGGCTCACGGCCACAGAGGCCTGAAGGTGCAGCGGGAAGAATGCAGGCTTTGGAATTAGACCCGCGTGGGCTCAAAGCAGAGCTTACAAGTGAAGTCTCTGGTCTGAGAATCACTCTTCTCATCACCAGAGCATAAAATACCTAAATATTTATAGTTGTAATGGTATGTGAATCGCATCTCAATGAAGCTGTTTTTATTCTTTAAAAAAAGTTGTTGTAAAGATGAAAGTAAATACCATAAATCGCCAGCTAACACCAAATAGCTGCTTAAAATGATGGTTTTTATCTGCTTCATTTTTCCCATCTGTGCCAATTCTGTGGGTTTCAGCAAGAGTAATGTGTGGCTACTGACAAAAATGCTTAAGGAGGACAAAGTGTAAAAGAGGACAAAGAAAAATCACTGTGGAGTTTGAATTGCCACCTTAGCTTAATTGATTGTTCACACTGAAAATGTTCTTTTTGCCTCTCTAAAGAGAATAATTGAAAAATGACGATATTATTTCATAACTGGGTTTTATCAGTCCTTTTGCAATAAAATCCAACTTTTTTCAGCCAATACTTGTCCCACTGCTACTGGATAGAATTAATTATAAGATTCCCAATATGCTTTGCCAAGAGAGTAAAAAACCTACCAAACATTTTGTGTATACCCACAGTTCTCCTTGGGTTTGAACTCAGAACACTGGTGTGAATGAATCATTTGCATATCATCTGGCAGATTTACCTTCTTGACAGAGAGTGAACATGAATGTTGAGTCGCTGTTAAATGAGAACAGAGTGTTCATGAGATAATAATTACTGTGGGAAGGAGCACATGGGAAAAGTTTGGTGGCACTGATAATATTAAGGAAAGAAACACATTAATGCCGCATCATCCAATGTGTAAAGCAGGATTTTCCCTTAAATTCTAAACAATTTATCATGCCTAATTTTTAACATTTCAGGGAATCACAGTGGGTTTTTTTGGTCAATTTTGTAAATGAGAATCATGTGCAAAGTATGAAATTTTTTCAAAACACAAACTTGAGAAATACAATATGTGTTCATATGTGAATATATATTCAGATAGATAGGTAGATAGATGTAGTTATAAATGAATATACATACATAATGTAGCTAAACAAGAATATTTTACTAGTAGTAATGCTTCAGTGTTCTGGAAACTGAGAACTGGAAGATCATTTCCTTTCTGAGAGATAATTAAGTCTTCAAAAGTTCATTTATTTGAAGACAATATCAAGTACTGGTGAAATGCAAAAGAAGTCTTAAGAAACTGAGAGAGACCAAATTTTTCCCGTCTAAGCAAGAAAACCTACTGAGGGTCTTGGGGGCTCAAACTGTGGGCTTTGTAGCCTAAAGGGTAAAAAGAAGACATAACTAATAAACATGTTCTCGGTAGAACATGGGGGCGTGGTATACCCTATCATCTCCTTTCCCATACAACCTTCCAAAACATTCATATCACTTACTGATGCAAAAAGTCATAGTGAATAATAAGAAGTTGAGTCCTACTCCAAGGCATGAATAACAGGAAAACAGTTGCTCAAGTGAACAAGTACATAACAAGTAGAGGGACCATCCATCAACCTAGGTTTGCCCAGGACAGCCCCATTCTGGAACTGTAAAATCTCTCAGCCCAGGGAAAACCAGGAAAATTGGTCACTGTAATTACACATATTAGGGTACAAATACAGGGTCCCAGATTGAGGATGTGAAAGTGTGAAATACTCAATGTAAATTCGTTCTATTTGAACACATTTTAAAAATATTTAGAACCATTATGAGAATGAGTATATATATTCTATTTGTCATTCTATTCAGGTGTTAAATTATAATGAAAATGACAAATTAAATACAAAGAACCCCCAGAATGCAATAAATAAAAGTGCCTATCACTGTCCTTTGTACTCGTTAACATCAGTCTGAAAAACTGAACCTGCTCACCCCGAGGCCCGAGAACATGGAACATGGAACATGGAACAAAGGAACTTCCAAGCTGTCCAGCAGGAGCTCCTCCTTTGCCTTCCTGCCCACCTCCCCTTTTGATTGAAAGCAGGTGAAATAATCGGGTTGGGAGTGTGTCCCCCTGCTGAAGCCACTCTGCTCTGTGGGAGCTGGCAGGTTCCTTGTGTCCAGCTGGAAAATCTTGAGGAGGCTCAGAGTTGTGCCCACAGCATCACCTGGAGCATGTTGGGACCTCCCAGAACTTTGTGGTGGTCTTGCTTCCAGCCCTCTAACTGGTTCTAAGAAGGATAGTGCAAAATAATGCTTCTCATCTATCCCTCTGCATCAGAATCAGCTATGGAACTTAAAAATACAGATGTCCAGTCTCACCTAAAACCCTGGTGTGGAACCCAGATATCATTATTTTTGCAAAAATTCCCAGGAGGTTCTGATGCACAGTGAAGGCAGAACATCACCAAATTGCTCTTCTAAGGTGATGAGAATATGCTGGTTGCATTTTGCTTGGTTTTAGATAAACATACTACTAGACATAGTAAAATACATGACAGCTGAAGATGCCATCCCTACAAGGCAACCCTTCCAGGGACAAACATCTTTGGGACATTGTGCTGGACAGGAGATTTCAGGGTGATAAACCTCTTCCTGTTTTAGGGAAAAGGAAAAAGGATAAAGAAAATTCCTGTGGGTGGTGTGGTCCTCCCTGGGACAGCCTAGGGATCACATCTAAGACCAGTTCTGCTCTATGGTTTAGGGACAAATACTGTCTCCCTCAGTATGTTTTGTTGGGGTTCATCATCTCCTTGTCTTTTCTTTCTCTTAGAAAGATCTAGATGAAGACACTTTTGGATATTAAGATAATGTAAAAACCTGCTTTTAGCATAAGCCTTGGTTCTGAATGCAGCTCAGGCAAAAAGAGTTTCCTTTCGCTCCACGTGGCATTTTCCAGCTCACCAGATATATGTTTATCTGAAGATCTTCATGGTTAACATTTCCCTAATAAAAGTCTCTTAGTTTTTAGCATACAAACTTTATATGGCATAAGAATCTCTGATTAGGACCTATTGGTCAATGTGTCTCTAGGCAAAATATATATTTATTTTCCTTAAACTCAAGGGAACATTTTCAGCTAAACAATATTCAAAAAAATTAAAAGCTTCATTTCCAATACAACCAGTAGAACATCAGAATTATAATTAGTCATTTCAAAATCAAAATAGTATAAATAAAGGAAATATGAATTTTGAAGCTGCTGAAACTAAGCAATATATTTTCTTTTACAACAATATTAACTGTGTGGCATTTAGTGTGTATGTGAGGGTTTTGGGTGATCTATAGTACATTTTCATTTTTATCATAAAAAATAAGAATCTAAAATTAAAGAACAAGTTATTAACTGTGTGCATGAAATTCCTGAGTCCCTTTTTATCTATTAGATGAAGTTTTTAAATCACATCATTCAAGTACATTCTATAATTATGTTACACATTTGGTTATAAGTGTCTGCTGCAGGTATAATAAAATTTCTAACCATGATTTTTAAATTGTTAAATCAATTCTTATAATTTGGTCTACTTTCACTTCATCAGGTTCAGGGCTTTGTTGCTAAGACCATGTAAATATGTAAAGGTTTTAATAAAACCTTTACATACATATAAATATGTTTCCTTACTGGATTTTTTGTAGTGTTTCTCTTTATTCCCACACATGTTTTCTGACCTAAATGATATATTTATGTTAATATTGCCATTTCTATTTCCTTTATATAATTGTATTTCACAATTTAAAACACATTTTAAAACACATCTTTAGAGTTTAATATCTCCAAAATAAAGATGCATTACGCAATTGGTGTCAGAATTTAGATATTTCTTTTTTGGTGTTTCATCAAGTGTGTATCTTAAAATGGATGATGTCTTCAATTCAAAGAAATATAGTATTTACCCACCATCCTTTTCTATCTCTTTGTTTCAACCCTTGTGGCTGGTTATTAAGTATGGCATTATAAATAGTAAAATAGCTGGATGTTTAAAAATTCACACTGATCATTAGTCTAGCTTTAAATAGTCGAGCTCTATCATCTTACATTTATTTTAAAACGCATGATTTTTACGTTCTACTACATTATGCCATGTTTTACTTGCTTTTATTTTTCTCTTCCTTCTCTTGGATTAATAAATTGTTCAAGATTCCCTTTTGTTCCCTATTTCAGATTTCTAAACATACATCACATTTCTCTTCAACCTCTTGGTGAGACTACAAAGGATAATTAGGACCAGTCTTCTCTAAAAGGAAGAAAAAGTGAATCTGAATCACCAAGAAATTGTTATTTGTGCAGAGGCCTATAATTTGCAAATGTAAGGACTAAGAGATAAATTGCTCTTTAAAATTCTATCAATAACCCAGACATTTATTTATCATACACTTTTATAAGACTATATTAAAACATTTTTCCAAAATATATCTTCTAGTATTCAAACAATAGCCAAAATGAGCATCCAAAGAAATTCAACCAACATATCATAAATAGTGAAAGTGACATATAATCATAGAAGATAAGAAATAAGAAAGTCTTTTAGGACTGAGCTGGATGTCCAAGGTAAAAATGAGATGGCACTTACAAAACCTATAGGAGGAAATAAGAGCATTCCTTTAAACAAATTTTAATCTACAAAAAAGAAAATTAAGCCTGCTTAGTTACAAAGGGAAGAGGATGAAAATAGAGAACAATGTGAAAAAAATATTTTTAATACTTTGAAATCATTGTGACTGAAATAAGATAATGGGAAACAAAGAGAGAAAACGAGAGAAATCTGGTAGATGTAGGAGAGGTATTGTCTAATGCCGGTTCACTGAGATGTGCAGGAACTAATAATAGCCGACAATTACCGGGCACAATCTGTGCCAGGCGGTGTTCTGCGTCCTTTGTCCTACAGTCTGTTATCTCTTCTCACCAGCACAACAGCGCCCTGGGGTAAATGACATTATTGTCTCCATTTTGCAGTTAAGGAAACTGACATACATAGATATTAATGAACTTGCCCAAAATCATGCAGCTGGAAGTAAGAGCCAGAAGCCAAGGCTCAAGAATCTTACCCTGACGTCACCCGGCCCTCGACTACATACAGAGTATCCTGTGGACAACGTCCCTGGAGACACCGATGCCGGCCTGGAGGAGCTCCTCTGAGAGAACAGCTACAAGCATTGCCCCCACCCATCATGGGCTTCCAGCTCATTAAAGCCTCGCTCTTTGCTCACTCGGGTTGCTCTTCCTGACCTCCACACGTTGCTATCTAAAAAGCAGCTCAAAGGGGCCTGCTAATTGGGATGATTTTTGAGTTTTTCAAGATAAATAATATCCTAAATGGTTCTGAAAACATTCAAAAGGAAAAACTGGACCATAAATATAAGATATTTATTCACTGAACTAAGTACCTAAAAATAAATTATCTTAATCAACAAAGCAATAAGTATACTCAGTGAACTTATGGCTGTGGTCATGACGGAGCACCATTAAAAAATGTAGCAACACATTGAAAAATGGGTAAAACAATAAGTAAATAAATGGGTAAAGTAATGGGTAAAAATAATAAATAAATAAATGGGTAAAACAATGGGTAGAAATAAGATAAACTAAAAATAAATTTAAAAATAAATAAAGGATCCTAATGTGCTGATCGCACGAGATCTCAGTTAAGTTAAATCCGTTATGAAAATGCTATGTGGAAATTTGGGAGGACTCACATAAAGAAAATGAAAATGCAGAAGAATTAGTTTGCAGAATTCGGATTATTCTGTTTGAAATAGTGAAGAATAAACCTTTAAAGATTCCTTAGGAAATCTAAATAATAATTTATTAAATTATTAACAAAGACATTCATCACTATGCAGTTTTAACACCCAAGTAAATTACTATAAATATCCTGTAATGTAGACAAAATTAAATAAATTATTAAACATCCCCATATTGATATATTATGCAGTCATTAAAGATAATCTTGAGGAAAGTATGTAACAGCATCATTATATGTATGAGACTCTGATAAGATCAAAAAATTTAAACACAGTACAAAATTAAATGCATAGAATGATTACTTTTGTGTTTTATAAAAACAGACAAAGAGAAACAAGGCCAAAGTTTGGGATGGCAGTCATAAGTTACCAGCACGTGTTTAAGTAGTCACAGTCTTGATACTGATTTTCACACTCTTTTTCTATATTATCCGATTTTTAATGAGCAGATATTATTTGATTATAAAAATATTATTTTACATAGAGAGGGCAATAGTGATTAAATCACAGCTAGTTTCTGAAGGACAGGTTTAGAGAAAAACAGGATAAATAGGAAAGCACAATGGGAACAAAGGAAAATTCTTAAAATTGAGATGAACTCTAATATAAATTAATATTTCATGGCAATCCTTTGATTTCAATAATCCTTTTACCCCATAAGGCCAGCCACCTACTGATCCTACTGCCTTTTCACAGCCCCATAACTTACCTGCCTCCCCACAAACCTTCTCTTCCTCTATTCATACCTTGAATGACAAGGAGTCTTAATCGCCCTCCTATGTGCCCCACTACTTCTCTAAGTACCACACAACTTTCTCCTACTGACTAACGGAACCATGCCTTGGTGAAATGCAACACTCCATCCACTGCTCCTAATCTCGACAGCTGCTTACGGCTGATGAAAACCTAACTACCCCCAGGTTGGTTCTTGATGCTAATGAGCAATTTTACTTAATGTCTATGGCACATATACCCCCCTCTCCTTCCTTGTTGAATCTCTAATGACCTCCTCTGGTTTCATTTTTAGCTGATGATCTTGCTTCATATTTTTATTAAGGATTTTCAAGACAAGCAATCAGAGAGAATGTCCACCTGTTCCTACCGACACTTCCCTTGAACTATTTGGACCCATATATTTGGATTTCTCTCCTATCACTGTGGATGAGCTGTTGGCACTGCAAGCCAAGTTTCCCCTCCACGTGCGTGGCTGGTCCCATTCCTGCTGACCCACTCAGAGGAAATGTATCAGAAACTCTCCTCCATCTTCCCTGCATTACAAATGTGTTCCCTGTATCGCATCTTCCTCGTCAGCATAAAAGCATGTGGATACTTCTGACATCTTAAACAAAAAGTCAAACAAACGTGTCATGACCTTGCTTTGCCCCATTGTACCCTTCCGTTTGCAGCCGAAACAGGCATGCAAAAAAAAAAGCCTTCTCTCCTTATCCGAAAGTTCTTTCTTTCCCTCACCATGGGATCATTTTTGCCCATCCCCCACTCCACCAGAAATGCTCTTGTCAAGGTCACCTGTGACCTCCTATTGCCAAAATCAATGGTAAATACCTAATCTTATCTGACCTATCAACACCACACAATACAGCTTGTCACTCTCTTCCCCGGAAAACAGTCAGATCATACCACTCAGGTCATCCCATTTCGTCCAGGTTCAAAACTATGCAGTGGCTTATCATCCAAGCAAAAGCCAAAGTCATATGGCCTACATGGCCCTCTTCCATAGTGTCAGGCCCCGTGACCTGTCTGTCTGAGGTCTCTCTCTTTCCACATACGACTCCAGCTAAACTGGGTACTTGCTGTTCTCTGAAAACACAGGACATACTCCTGCCTCTGGGCTTTTATACTTGTTTTCCCTCTCCCTGGACATCTACAGTGACTTCCTCAGCATCTTCTAATACCACCTCATTGATGAGGAGTTCCCTCCTCATTAAAATTAATAACACACATTCATTACTGAATTTCTCTAGTTTTCTCCATACCACTTACAGCAGCTAAATATGCTCTATGTACTACTAATTCATTTTGTCATGTCCCATTTCCCCACACTGGAATGTAGTCTGCATAAGGGTGAAGATTTATTTCTTTGTCTATTTCATTCACGTTCACATCCCCAGAACCCAGAACAGTTTTTAGTATATAGTAGGTGCTCAATAAATATAGAGTACATATTAAATGAATTTATTTTCCCTTGAAAAGTGAGAAAGAACTAACTGGATTAACAGACCAAAATTAATGTGCAATCAGTCCATAGAAGTCTGTGAAGGTGCTCTAGGTAGTTTGCAAATCTACTGCAAATCTGCCACATAGGTAGTTTACATGAATGGCTGGCTGGAGAGCATTATGCTAAGTGAAATAAGCCAGGCAGTGATAGACAAATACTATACGATCTCATCTATAAGTGGAACCTAATCAACAAAACAAACACACAAGCAAAATAGAACCAGAGACATTGAAATAAAGAACAAACTGACAGTAACCAGAGGGGGCCGGGGAGAGGGATAATGGGGAAAAGAAGGAGAAGGGTCATCAAGGAACATGTATAAAAGACACATGGACAAAGCCGAAGGCGGTAGGATCGAGGGTGGGAGGTGGGTGGGCAGGGAGTCGGGGGAGTTGTGGGGAAAAATGGAGACAACTGTACTTGAACAACAATAAAAGAAAAAAGAAAAAAATTCCAGCCACAGCGAAAAAGTCCTGGAAAGATTAACCAAGAAGTGACATATTTAATTTCCACCATCAGTTGTAGACCAAAGTGAGGGAGGCTACCTGTAAATAGAAAATGGAGGTAAAGAAACAGAGATGATAGACAGAGATCCAGGAAAGTAAATGAGATTCTGATTTCTATCCTTTTACCTTCTCATCTATATTATAGTAGATGTTCTATTAAAGGATTAAAGTGGCTCATTGTAAGTAAGTAGACCAAACAACCACAAATATTTTCACTTTTCTAAATTATGTTCAGAGTCACACATTTGAGAGCTAGCTAATGTCTAGATTCTCTAGTCTACATTCAGCGTAAGACCTCGTTCCGTGAATATTTGAATAGCTCACTCCTGACCTAGTGTGGTTATGAATTTCAACCATTTATTTGTTTTTTTTCCAAGCTCACAGAGACAGTCATGTGAAGCGATATTCTAAATAAGCCCAGTTGGCTTTAACAAATAAACTCGTAGCTTGATTGAAGCCAGTCATTTGTATCCCAAAGTTATTTAATAATCAGGAACATCTAGGATATGGACTAACCATAAATAAGTGGTACTCTAAAGATAGAAAGAGAATTACCCAACTGACCAGGCTTCCTGTGCTAAAAATAAATCAGGGCCATTTTAAATGTTTGTTCAAATACACGTATACTGTATCATTTTTGTCAGCTTACTATCAAAGATTATTACAGTGATGCCAAACTAAATGTCTAATTTTAAAGTTTTCCTCCTAGCTACCTTTATTCAAAAACATTTTTATACTAATATTTTAATCATTATTTAGCATTTGTATATTTTAAAGCCAAAAATGAAATAACAAATTATTACTGAATCTTAACATTAAACAAAAGTTTTTCTTAGCACAAATTTTGCAGAGCTGACAAGTGAAGAGCCAAGGCACAACAAATAAACATTCCTCTTTGTTGATTCTTCTGTTCAAAAAGAGATTGTCTATGCCTTTTTCCACTCCCACAGCCTGTACACATAATTCTAAAGCATAAAAATTCTGGAGGAGTTCATGGCTTCAAAACATCAGCAAAGCCAAAAACTGTTAGTTCTTTCAAACCAAGAAAGATGAAAGGGTTTTTATCACAAACCCTTTTCCCAATAGTAACCACTTTTTCTTTTTTGAGAGTGTGTCTGCAAACTGTTAATGACAGAATGATCAGTAGACCTATTCCTAAGGCTTAGGCTGTTGCAAAATTCAATTTGGCACTGACAAAAACACAAAACAAGCATTACTCCCAGTAATGTTTGCTTTCTGTTTCATGTAAATACAGTCTTTCCTTGAAAAGCACAACTAAGACTATGTACACAAAGCCTGTAAACAAGGGGGAGCAGTAAAAGCTCAGAAAACAGAAAGAACCAATACTTCATGAGTGGCCCGCTCACCTTTCTGTGTCACACTAGCTCCACTAATCCAAACATTCTTCCTTAGTGGACATTTCATCCAACTCCGCAAATGACCGGCAGCAACATAGCACCTACTTCCTGGACCACTCAGGATGCAGTAAGAGAAATAGAAACCCTACAAGGCCTCCCTATCAGAGGGAAGTGGAAGGCTGAAAGAGCAAAAAGGGAACGTGAATTAACCTAGACATGGGTACCTGCAGGAAGCAGCCACTACCCCCACGGCCAGGAAAATGAAAGGGAGGAGGTCCACGTGCCACTGCATCGCCTGGGTGCCTTGAGAAATACTGGGAACACCAACCATGGGGCCCGTCGGTCAGACTTGGACCACGATGGGGTGCCATTCAGTAGACACTGGCACAGCTGGGACAAGATGTGTTGCAGACACTAATTGGGAAATACAACTGGGACCTACAAAACTGGTGCTGGAACTGCTGAGGACGTAGCGCCCAGCTGGAGCTGAGGCTACCCAGGAGCTTGCTGCCGAGTTCAGGTACAGCCCAGGGGAGCTCCACCTGGCAGGCCTGGGGTACCTGAGGAGGCGCGCTGGTGCTGGCTCCAAGGCAGAACTCTGCCTATGACTCTTGGGACAGGCAGAAGATGCTGGAGTTCACAGCTTTTTGCTGCTGAGGATAGAGGCCCAGAAGCTAAAAACAGGAAGTGAGTCACTTTCCCCATTCCGTCATTTCTCAGTCTCTTACCAGGACCTCTCGTCCGCAAGACCAAACTGGAATCTTGCTGACAATAAGAAACGTGGAAAGGTAATCTGTGGGGTATGGAAAATCTACAATACACTCAGGAGCACTAACTTGTAGGAGCAGGCTGAGGGCAAACAGGCCAATGGCTGGCATATCTCCTATCCTCTATGCCAGTTTTTCTGTAGGATTTAACATTAACACCTAAATGTGGGCATCTCATTTTACCCATTTTACTAAAGGAATAAAATAATAAGTAAATAAGATGTAAATAGAAGAGGAGGATATAATATATAATAGATATAATATATAACTATAAGCTAATGTACTTATTTAAGCCTACTACTAAAGAAATTATATTTTCAACTTCAATAACGGAGCATTTAGTAATTGTATGCAAGTTACTAAATGACATCTACATTTTTTACTGTCATAAAGCCATGTAAATGTTCTACCTAAACCTTTATAGTTCTATTCAAATTTCAAAAAATAATGTTGTTGAGCAGATCATTTGTGCAAGAAGTATAGAAGCAAGAAATATGTATTAACCTGTGGTATGTTAGAGATGACCTACGATTCAGTTCTTAGCTATCCTCTCATGGAGACTCCCCAGGAATGTAGACTGGCTTTACTGATTTGCTTGATGTGCAGAAAGCAGCAAAAGCAATGTGCTGGGATTTCCAAATCTATTATAAATCGCCTTGTAGCCTCTGCCTAGGTCTCTTGGAAAACTTCCTCTAGGTGAAACCAACTGCTGTTTGAGAATTGCTACTGCCCTGAGGTCAAAACGCTGTACAGACAACCCGTAAGTGCTCCAGTTGACAGTCCCAGCTGAGCCCCGACTTCTAATCAACCCGGCAAAGTGCCAGGTATGAGTGTGAAGCCATCTGAACCCTCCCGGCCAGCCTATCTGCAAGCCCAGAGCCACGGTGCCCACTATGATGGGCAGAACACCACACAGCCAATTCCTACCTGAATCTGTCAGCTACCAGGTGTGAGATATAACAAAATGCTTGTTTTGAATCACTGTTTTGGGGTAGTTTGCTACGTAGTAAGAGATAACAGACTATTGTCTTTCTAAGAAGCAAAGAAACGCTTACTAATGCACATTTTTCATGGAAAATGTAACCTGGGTATGCCAGGCAAATCAGCTGAAAGTAATCAAATCACAAACCACAGTACTCATGAAGTTTCAGGGATAAAGGGTGCTTACGTATTACTAATGAAACTGAAAATGATCGCCAGGTTCCAACACACCGCTCAGTAGTGACAGAGGCAGGGAACCCAGCTTTTCTTTTCTTCTTCAAACCTAAAAAAAAGTACGACGTAGTTGTAGCCCCCTTCCATTTTCTTTCTTTTTAGTTTCTACTAGAGAGAAACACAGGGAGAGACATTTCAACCCCGCCCCATAGCAGAGACGTGAAGAGCCTCTTAAGTAGGCCCCGCCCCTTTTGCGGTAGCCCAAACCTTACACCTGACCTACTCAGGTGAGGCCCGAGAACCAGCACAGTCTCTGAGCTCCTCCGGCCAAGGGCCAGTGGGCATCTAGAAGAGCAAGACCATGTCAGGATCTTTATTTCTACACAAAACTTTGTTGTGCTGTATGTAAGAACAATAGGGAAAGTCTCCCTCCAGACATGTCCTCAGAATGTGAATCTAAAATGGCCCACCGTGTAGTTTCCATTAAAAGTCATGCTGATACAAAAACGGGGATATGTGACCCCTTCACAGCATGCAGGTTTTCTAGTCTTATCCCCAGATCAATTTGAACCAAACAGCTGCTTTAAGCTTATTTTGTTTGTTAGTTTATTTTGTTCATTAGGTTCCTCGTGTAAGTGAAATCATATGGTATTTGTCTTTCTCTGGCTGTCTTAATTTCACTTAGCATAATACCCTCCAGGGCCAGCCATGCTGGTGCAAAAGGTAACATTTCCTTCTTTTTTATGCCTGAGTAGTGTTCCATCCTGTAAATGTACCACAGCTTTTATATCCACTTATCTACTGGTGGGCAGTTGGGCTGTTTCCAAATCTTAGCTATCGTAAATAACACTGCAGCGAACACAGGGGTGCATACATTCTTTCAAATTCGTGTTTCAGGATTGTTTTGGATATAGTCCCAGAAGTGGAATTGCCAGGTCATAAGGCAGTTCCATTTTTCATTTTTTGAGGTAACTTCATACTGCTTTTTACACTGGCTGCACCAATCTGTGTTCCCACCAACTGTGGAGGTCTAGGTGAAAAAGGTGAAGGGATTAAGCAACAAACAAACAAACAACAACAACAAAAAACCTCCTAGACACTGACAGCAGTATAGTGAGTACCAGAGGGAAAGCAGGTGTGGGCAGGTAGACGAGGGCAAAGTGGGAATAAATGGTGATGAGTAGAGACTTGACTTGGGGTGGTGAACACATAACACAGTGTACAGATGATGTACTATAGAACTGTGCACCTGAAACTTAAAAAACTTTATTAATCAATGTCATCCAGATACATTTAAATAAAAATTAGGGAACATTGAAAAAACAAAGTAAAGCGCACTACTCCGGCCTCCCATCAAAGTGGTCTTTACAGAGCGATGGCTCAGCACTACCTCCTTGGTTTTTCCTCGTGATAGAGATGAACTGTAACTGTATATGAAATTTCTCTATATTTTTGCAAATCTGTAATGAGGGGGGTTTTCCATTATGTTATCACATAAAGCCATGCATGGCAAATTACTCTCAGGGTTTGGGGATGGGAAGGTTCTTCTTCCTAATTTTAATGTTTTCTCTTTTAAAAGACTCGTACCCCCCTCATGCTTTGGGTTTTACCTAGGCTACCAAAGAAGTTTAGGCTGGGTTTTTGTACATTTTCATTAACTTCCCATAACCCCAGTTGTTTGCTTGCTTGTTGAATATTTAATCTCCTCCCCAACTCACCATACCTTGCCATTATTGGGAGTTAGCTTTTATTGTTAAGGGCTTTCAATTTTCTTGCATATGTATTTTTATGATTGGGTGCATGAAGTTACACTGGGGAAAGGTAGTATAGAAATATATAACAATGTGTATCGATATGTGTCCATGCATGTCATATGCAATACATATTGTCACTAATGGTTACAGAAAACATACCTTTCAAACTGACAAGACTTCAGCAATAATTTAATTGAATGGTTGCAAACATAATTCTCTCATGCATGGGAACCTATTTTTTCAAAACTTAAAGAAATACAGTTGGGAAATAAATAAGTAGATGCCAAGTTCATCTGGTTGAAAGGTAAGGAGAAAATAGCCCATACCCCTCACATTTTAGCCACGGTTTTCACGGCAATAATGGGGTCCGGAGTCACTGCACAGAACTCAGAGTCTCCCGCGGTACACATGTGAGTGCTCTTGACCGACCTCAGTTGTCTCCTTTTGTAGATATGGACGGTGGAACAGTGAGTCTCCTAAGGCACTTACCTGGTGGGTGACATGTCAACACCAGACCTCAGGGTCCCTGATGGCCAGATGTTTCTTTCTGTCACTCAGTAGAGAAGCCATTCCCCATATTGATTTAAAGTTAAAATTGTGGTGTTTGAAAAGAGTTAATTGATTTGGGATTTTGTTAAAAATTAAAGACAGTCGAAGATTTTTTTTAACTCAACAAGCGTGCAAACATCATTTTCTCTTTCTTTCTCCTTCCAAACCTATATCCAGTTGAGGAGCTGTCCTGTCTTCTTCTCAGGCTTGATTTCAACTGGTTCTGACCCTTGCCTATTCCCTATGCAAAACTAATGTATCTAAAGTTTTTGACCCTCTCAGTAAAGAAGCATGTGGTCCTGCATTTTTATATTTAGTAAGCATAGCTAACATAAAGATTCTATGGAATCTTAGTGAAAAAACTGTTTCTCTTTCTTGGCCATTTTTAAATATTGACCTGGCTTTAATTTTCTAACATTATGCATATCAAATCTTTTGTTTGTTAGTGAAGGCTCCCCATGTCCTTGTGTACACACTATCAACAAACTGTTGGGAGCATGGCTTAATTTATATATGTCTCCAGATAAAAACTAAAAAAAGTAGAAGGTAATTATATGATGCATTAAGATTTCAGACAAACATTGGATATTCCATATAAAGATTTTAAAAGCCACATTTGAGCTGCAAATTTCAAAGTCACAATTCTTCACAATCAATTTTTCAGACGGAAGGAAAAACTACATAAAAGTTTGAATCGAATTGTGTAGACTTAACATCATGGCTTTTAGGAGAAATGCTTCCAAAAGCTACTATTTATTGTTTGTTTTCACTTTTATAGCTAATGATACATAGGCTCACACAGGATATACAGGTGCTTTCATTTATAGAAATAGTTCTTCAATAAAAACCATGTTGATGTTAAACACTTCCAGGATCATATGAAAAACACTGCGTTCATGGTGGAACCCTGAAACAGCAAAGTCTTCAAGGCAGAATGTCTTCCAGTTACCACCCTAACTCAACCACGTAGAGCAGGGAATAGCAGGATGGCCTGAAGTGTGGGCATTCGCAAAGAAACCTCAAGAAGATTGCATACATCTGGGTGTCTCTGAGAGCGCAGGACACCTGGGGCGTGGAGGGGGATCGTGGGAAAAGAAGCAAACTATTGGCCAAGAAGATATTGATCAAAGCACTGCCTGATCCCCTTTCACAAGTGCTGGGAAAAACCTGGCACTAATTAAACCAGTGCCTGAGTAAAGTCCCAGGGACTTTTCTGAACCAGAATTAGGCATTGGATGGGAGATCAAGAAGGGTAAAGAGCCCAAGCATATCATATTAGTTCAGGAAATAAACAATGAACAAAGCAGGATGGCCCAGGACTCAAATTTATTGGATAGCGGTCTCCTAGTGGGCAGGAGGGGATGAAAGGGGACCAAACGGCCAGCGTAAACACTTAGGGCTTATCCAGACAAGTAAATACTCTGTCTGGGCTCCACCCTTCAATTACGCAATCATGTCTTGATAAGCCTGCCTGCTCCTGGTCCTCCACTTTCTTCCAGAGCTCTCCATTCTGACCTCAGCCTCAATTTTAAGCTCTGCAGTTCCCTTTAATGAAGCAAGATATTTATAAGGATCACCAACTGATAAGTCAAATTACATGTAGATTATCCAATTAATTTAATCAGAAGAATAAACCCCATGCACCCCAAGCGGGCTTGACATAGCACAAATCCTTTTAAGGAGACACAAAATCAGACTAAAAAATAATCATCTGAACGGGAAGAACAACAAATAGTTCATGAAAAAGAGTCATGTACAGAGAACTTCCAGGGAATCTTTTGTCCATAGAAGTATGATGCTGAGACTATGCAGAGAGAGGCTTTTCTAAATTATTAAGTAGTACAAAATAGTTTAAAATACAAAGCCCTCTATAAACACTGGATCCCGTGTGAGTTATTATTCTGCTGGCAGTAAAAAAGGGAGGATGGTAATAATAGTAATCTAAATTTATGAAGGGCCTATCATCTCAGACACTTGTGCTTTTGAATGCCAGTTTATTAATTCTCAGGCCTACTCATGGGAAAAGTAGCCAATGTTACCAGTTCCTTTTGCAGATAAGGAATTGAGACACCGACAGATTATGTAGCTTACACAAGGTTTGTGCAAGGAAACTGGGAGTAGAAGGAAAAATCATTAGCTATGAAGGTGGGAATGTGGTCCACAGATAACGAGTTAGCATCTTTGACCTTCTCCCATTCAGATGCATGCAAATGTAGGCAGTATCCCAGCTGAAGGCAGCCGCTCAGTGCAGGGGGTACCACTGATGGAAGTACACAGGTGAACACCTGGGCCTGCCTCGCTTGGCATAATGGACATTCTGGCATGTTCTTGGCCTGAAGCCAACCCCTTGCTTTCCCACCACACCTTCCAACAATACCAGGGGGACCATCACACAGTCATCAGAAAGCAATCACTCCAGAACCATGTTCTGAAATATGGATTTGAAGGAGGGATAAGGGAAATTGCTCCAGTGAAATAGGAAGCACACAGCAAGAACAGGGCACTTATTAACACGAGAATTAAACAGCACGATGAACGAAGAGGAGCTCACAGAGGCAGGTCGAGAGTACGTAAAATGTCATTCAAAAACAATACTATGGAAACCACTTTCAATCCTTACCATCTTCCTGGAATGATAAAATGGACCTTATTTTAAAATAATTCTTATTTTATGGCACTGTTTAAAAATATTAGAATTAAATAACACTAAATGCACTATAAAATGAGTCAGTAAGAAAGTTGTGAATTATACATATTTTCATAAAGGAAAAAGGCCTTTCAAACAGAATTTTATAAAGCAGTTTTGCTTTAACCACATCCTATAGAATCATTAGCAAGATAGAGACTGAAGGAAAAGCTGAAGAGTGAAGTTACTATACCATTTTGCGCACACACACACATAAAAGATTACTAGAAATGATCATCTACAGATAAACAAAAATATTTTCCCTCACTGACAAGCACTAAGTTATATTTCAAAATAATAATAATAACTGAATTTAAAAAAACATGATGGCATCCAAGAAAAAAGGAGGTTACTGAGAAACCTCTGGTATCAACATTCTCAATCAATTTGCCGACAATAACAACCAATTCTGGAAAAGAAAGTAAACTGTCCTCAAATTGCAGCAGGCATAAGTACATAGGTTAATTACAGGGAATTTCAACTTTAGGAAATGGCCAAACTCAACTCAAGACATGAAGAGATCAAGCAATTACATAAGAGGGTAGATGAAGCAATGCACTCAGTGATCCGAACTTAAGTTCCTTTTTGCTTGAGACAGGAGAAATTCCCACTGATGCACAGTTGAAAGACATCCTTCGCCCTGCCTGTCCAGAAACATGGGTCTATGCGATGTTTCCACGCCTCTCTCCTGCTTCCCGGCAGAGTGGACATTAGGTGAGAATACTGGGCACCATCTAATGGCCAGTACCCGTTCTGGCAGATCATGGCTGTGCTATAACCATTTTTTAATATTTGTAATATCACTCTGCATCCAGTAAAATATTGGCCTAAGTTGTTCATCTCTCTTTTTTAAAAGTCTTAAAGATGACTGGGTATTATTTGTTAGGATGGATTTCTATTTTTATATTTCTTTATTAAAAACATATATTCTAACAATAGAGAAGTGACCCTATGTCATCTGAACTGGTAAATCAAATACAAAGACGACCTGAATGGGTGATGGTCAGACCCACAGGAAGGTGGACACAACCTGCAGTTATACAGAAGGGAGGGATGAGAGTAGCAGTCGGGGTTGTGAAGCACAAGAGGCCAGGAGAGGCCCTTCAGCCAGTCTGCCCTATGGTGGCACATAGTATTTACAAAATGGGCTCTGGAGGTTGAGCTGTCTGGGTTCAAATGCCACCTCTACCCTAAGGGGTCTGTAGGGACATGGGTAAAGAGTGATTCAAATAAAAGGAATGTTATATACACATCAGGGACACAGGAGTGAATGTGGCTCATTCAGGAAACAGGAAGTAGTTGAGGAAGGCTGGGTCACAGCAGTGGGGCAGGCCCAGAGGTAGGAGGTCTGGGGAAGTGGCAGAAGGAAAGGACGCAATGGCCAGCAGGGACTGGCCTCGAATGGCCTATGAGACCTCCCCAGGAGCTTGAACCTTAGCCTATGAGAAAGAAGACACAGAGGAGTTTAAAGTCAGGGAATAACATGATCCGATCTATGATTTACACTTTAGAAAAATGAAAGCAAAAGGTGAAGCGGAGCTGGAAACAAGGAGAGGCGGCAGCAGCCTGCACTAGGGAAGTAGTGGTGAGAGTGGAGAGAAGGGGCAGTGCCCAACTGGTTCCTTGCCATCCACTCCTGAGCTCCCTAAGGATGACTTGCCATCCACTCCTGAGCTCCCTAAGGATGGCAAGTCATCCCTTGAGGCCTTGCACTCAAGACCCCCTCAGATTGCATTTTTGAGCTTCAGCCTCTAGGGACACACAACTCGGAAATAGCAACCTTAGTCCACGCACCAGCTGAACCTCTTTGGCCTCCTGTAAAGGATTGGGGGTGTGCATAGCCCAGTGACTGCTATCTTTATCTCTTTTCAATTGTTCCTGTGTTTTCTCTCTCGAATAAATCAGTTATCCCCACACACTACTAGATACTTATGTGATACTTAGATACTTATTATGAATTTCATTTATCTTCATTTGTAAAAGACAGCAGAAAATAAATCTGTTCTCAAAACAATCTATGTATAACCAAGTCAGTGATTGCTTTCTTAGAGAACTATATACCAAAGTGAAGGGATAAACAGATAAATGCTATTATTTAGTATTTCTCTATTACTACTAAAACCTTTTGTATTCACCAAAAGTCTTTTAGTTGAGTCTACATCTGGGAATAAATTGTATGGGTTATAAAATACAGGTATTAGAAGGTAGACATGAGACTGTGTTTCCCATCAATCCAGTAATGATATAGAGATGAGTAAAGCCTCCTTCCCTTAGGGATTTCTAGATTTTAGAATATTCCACGATGTATTTTGAAGTAGAGTGAGGTTAGTTTTATATTTTATACTTGCCTTGAGGGTCAACCAATGTGGTTTAGAGGAAAGACAAACTTTCTAAATCTCTCTGAACTTTGATTCTTACATCTATTATGTGGGAATAATAATTATATACCTTTTCTACCATGTTTGGGGAGACTTAAATGGTTTAATGTCTGTGATGAAGACCAAAAGTTCTGTGGTTTGGAGAATGTTCTATATCTGCCTTGTCAAATCAGGTAATCAGTAGCTACACTTAGCTACTGAACACTTGAAATATGGACAGTGCAACTGAGAGACTAAATTTTTTCTTGGACAATTTAAATGTTAAAAGACATGTGTAGCTAGTGATCACCAAATTGAAAATGCAGTGCTAGAGCATGGTTTGAGCTTCAGTGATTCCTACTGCAAGTTAATGAACTCTCCGCTGCTCTGGAAATCCTTATATTAGTATACCGTCTTGCTTAAGAATGAATTTTTCCTTTACATGTAGGCAAAGATAGGTATGTGACCACTTCAAACACAATTTGTGAGACGAATCAGAATGCAATTATATTTTGTCCACCGTTTTCCTCTTAACAATGTACTCACTGGAGGGAGTTTTTTCTAATACCACTGACAAAAATTCCCCAGTTGGCCCCGGGTATCTTCTGGTCACTCATAGATTGAAAGAAAATCTTGTGGTTAATTTAAGTTGAAAAATGCAGCTTTGATCATACATTAGAATACCCCATCCAATATTTCCATCAGCACGCAAGTCTTCCAGTGTATGAGGGATTCCACTGGCCGCGTGCCCTGTGAGTCTACAGCCTTCTGAGGACAATACAGGGCACATCTCTTTTTCTTCCCCACCTCCGCCATCACCCAATTTGCCAGCTCCTGTTACTGAAGCCTCTGAAGCTGGAGAATGAGGAAGTAAAGGGACACATAAAAACAGGACATTTTTAATCTACAGCTCTTATTGTAAGGTGGCTTTGCCGATGTGATGTCCATTGCTAATACTGTGGGGGAGGGTTGCACATGCGTGTGCGTGTGTGTGCCTATGTATGTGAGCGAGCTCTGGGGTACCCTCAGAGCTTACAGCTGCCTGTGCATTGAGCAATGCATCTAATTCCTCCGTCAGCTACGCGTCCCTCGGCTCTGGGTGTCTCACAGAAAGCATGCCTAGCTTTCCAGGAGTGTGCAACAAAGCTGGCTCTTCTAGCTTGAGGTAAAAAAAGGACCATCCTTCATTTCTACCTCTCTACATCAGGTTAGTTGTCCCAAATCATTCTCACAAAATCCTCGCAGTGTTTTTTCTCTCTTTTATGTTTTATCATGTGGAAGCAGGTGAAGACATTGGGAATTGTGAGAACATTCCCAGTTGGGGCTTTAGTCAGATACATCTATTTGGTATCTGAAATCTCTTGTCTCAGAATCATAAGCCAAATTTTCCAATTTAACATCTTTTATCACTGCAGCTGTGTTAACAGCAGTGGAAGACCAGAAATTACATTTAAAAATCATCAACATGAGACCAATAAATAAACTCGGGCACATCCATAACCATGTGGTAAGAAATAATGTGGTATCTTCATATGCAATGACACGGGTCAATCACCAAAACAAGAAATAAAGGCACTAGACATTCCACATGCTTAGAATATTTACCACTGGGAGCACTCGAAAGAAACTGAAAGCTTCCACACTGTACTTCCTAGGAGGGGGCTCACAGCCAGAAATCCACAACCTGGCATTTCAGCTTACTTTTCATTCTTTATGCTCTTATATTATTTGAATTTTTAAATTATATATAACAATGACCTTAAGTTTTTTATCTAATATCTTTGTAAATATATTTAGGTCCATATTAAGGCCTCTGGCCACAGTTCGATATTTTTTAAATATTATTTTCAAGTCTTTTTAGATGATACAGTCCCCAACATTTTTTTCCGCCCTAATATCCTGAAACAGTTGTGTCTAAATCCTAGTCCATGTGAAACGCACTTTCCAAGTCATCGACTACCTCATCTGTGACATCAACCTCTGGAAACTTGCATAAAACACCAGAGACAGTATAATTGTCTAAATTTTTCAGTAAGTAGGTGAGCTGGAACAAACATGCTTTCTTTTCCCAGGAGAATACAGAAAAATAGGTTGGATTGTGGACATAACATAACACTACATTCCAACACTTTACATCTGGAAAATGATGCCTGATTCTTGACAGTCAAGGACAAGTAATTTTTTTTTTTACTGAACTTTAGGTTTATCAAAATCCTCCACAAAGAGAATGCCTGTGAGCAGAGACTGCTTACTCTGCTGGAGACTTGCTATTCTTTTGTTGTTGTTGTTAGCAAAAGATAAAGAGGCTCCTCCTAGCACCTCAGTCTGAAGGTTTAGAATTAAGTTTACACAGGTTTTTGTCTTTCTCTGAATGGCTTATTTCACTTAGCATAATGTTCTCCAAAAATTTTCTTTTTTTTTTAACAGCTGAGTAGTATCCCATTGTATAAATGTCCCATAGTTGTTTTATCCACTCATCTACGGATGGACACTTGAGCGGCTTCCATATCTTGGCAATTGTGAAAGACTCACAGGCAGGGACAACAGTGTGGTGATTGTAGTGGAAAGACTAAAACAAAAATAAAAACAGATGAAAGAATGAAAACACACAATCGAAGAAAATCTACAAAGAGAGGATAGCAGTGACCACTGAAGTGAAAGGGGAAGAACAGGATCAGGGGAGCCCTTCGTTTAAATAAATTTCTATAAAAATGGGGACAAAAATGTTAATACCATAAAAAAAAATTTAAATTTAAAACTTTGTATATTTTACTTGTGAAGCTGGAAGGTGAGCACACTAGTCTTTGTGGTATTTGTCCATCTTTAAATATCTCTCTATTGTGTATTGTATTGTTTGGGAAAACATTGAGATTCAGTGCTTTTCCCAGTGTAAATAGAGGACACAAATCCCCCTCTATCATTCCTGGAAATTCTATGTGGTGGCTATTCTCCTGGATAGCAATGAAAACGTTTTCGCTTAATCTGCGGAAGGGCTCTATAGAGATGTTTCATCACTGAGTAAGGGGGGAGCTACAGTAATGAAGAGAGAACTCCCCAGAGGAAAAGTAAAATCTTGGGAGGAAACGGCCACCCTGTTCTTCCTTGCCCTCCCTATCCCTAGATCCCGAAGACTCCCCTCCTTCAGCATTCCTCCTGGGATGGGCAGGAGGAAGAGCAGAACTGTACTGCTCTTTAACGAGGTGCTCATTGTCTGCATTTCCCTCGCTGACTCCAGTCCCGCGTGATTACCAAACAGTGCAGTTTCCCTTTCCACTGGAAGGTCAGCCCATCAGGCCACTTCAAATTGCCTGAAGTAAAAGGAACATCTGCCCCCACAAGAACCAGCTCCCTCTCTTTTGCTTCAGTGTCACTGTCATTCTCTCAGGCCACCAAGCTTAAAAACTCAAGAGCATCTTGCCCGTCATTTTTTATCACCATCATCATCGTATTTTCTTTTTTATTGGATGTCTTCCTCATCCCTCTCTTCCATTTTTATTCCCAGCACTTGTTACTTATTCACACTCCTTGTGCTCCAACCTACCTATAGGCCAATCCTTGGATGATCTTCCTAAAGCACAACTTTCCACATGTTGTCCCTGGATGGAAACCCATTTGAAAGCCCACCACGGGGAAGGTGAAGTCAGAATCCCTTTAAACTTCCACAGCCTTAACCCTATCCCAGAGTCATCATCCAGAGCCCCCAGGATGCCCTCCACAGAATGCCGATGCCCCTCCTTTCCAGCTATGCATAAAGACAGCCTATTCGGTTTCACTTCCTCGTTTCTGTACTTGACATTGCCTCTACTTCAACGGTTCCCAAACTCCAGGCCTTCTTCTGGTAGAGCTTCATGATATTTCCATTACCAAGCACCAAACTGATTTTTACTTACTATTTTCTGTAAATCCGCTAGCATTTTAGCTCAGATAAGTCTTTTAATAGAAAATTTCTATCAGTAACATAAATGGAAAAACCAGTATCTATTACAGTAAATAGGCAACGAGTATAACAACAAATGTTCTTCTAAAAGTTATTAAGTTACAACTAAATACGTTTTGCCTGCTAAAATCATTGAGCTTGTTACAACTCTATTGTTACAAAAGAGGATTAAACATGAGTTAGAAAACTTTTAAAGTCATAGAAACAACAATACATCTATGTCCTTGAAAAAATTAAAAGTAGGATGAAAAATATAGTAACTTTCTCACTGTGCAACTCAATTGTTGATTTTATTGATATTGCCTAAAATCATTTCATCTGTAAACATTTGGGGAAGCACTGCTCCAGAGGAGGTATTTTCTGTATTGTTTTCTCTTGATTTCAACTCTACACACCCTTCCAGGCCTGGCTAAATCTCCATCATTTCCCAGAGTGTCTTCTAGATATTTACACACCATGACCTCCCCTTCCTCTGAAATGCTGGGTACATATTTCTTCCAGGTTTTGGGGAGTTACTTCACTCTGCTTTTGAGTGACTCATGCACAAGTTTTCAAATTTATCTTTTTCTGGTCTCCAATGGTTACAGTTCAAGCAAAGATTTACGGAGGCTTCTTTTAATCCCATGACACTGAGTATATCTTCTAAGGAGTGGGAATTAACCAACAGTAATGCCGGGAAAGGCCTGAGTGATGCACAGATTAGTACTTCCTCCCTTTCGGTTTTTTATGAGTACATATCTTTTCTAGTGGACCAGGACACACCTAAGGACTACGTGTGCCTCAGTCACTCTTTAACCCCAGGTCCAGTGGAAGAACATTGTAGGATTGCTAAAGGAAACTGTCAAATGAATAAACGGCACTTCCTAGAGAGAGTACACCACGCAGGGCATTCAACAGCAAACCCGGGGCTGCCCTTTCAGAGAGAACCATACTGACCGAGTGCTGCTGCAGCTTTCCTTCTCCTGCGCGTTCACTCTCTGCTTCCCTGGACTTGTGGACATAGCTCCTCAGAGAGTTTTCTTTAAAATACGTCCATTTAAATAGAACACAAGCAAAACTTTGAACCCTCATCACGAATCCTGGTTTCTGTGACCAAATACCATAAAGGATACTTAGTTTTAATAGACAGCCAGGCATATGAGTGGTTTTTTAAGAAAAGATTCTCCAGAAAGTCAAGAATGACATGCTTTCATGTTTAAAATAAATAAAACCCTAAATTGTCTTTTGTCTTCCAGATTACCTAATACCTTTTAAGATAAGATGGTGTTTAATAGGTCCTGTCTTAAAACGCTTTATTATTTTGAAATCACAGACACAAAAATGATCTGTTTATAAATAAGCTAAAGGGCCCTGGTTGGGGTAGCTCAGTGGATTGAGCACCGGCCTGTAAACCAAAGGGTCACCAGTTCAATTCCCAGTCAAGGCACATGCCTGGGTTGCAGGCCAGGTCCCCACTAGGGGGAGCACGAGAGGCAACCACACACTGATGTTTCTCTCTCTCTTTCTCCTTCCTTTCCCCTCTCTCTAAAAATAAATAAATAAAATCTTTAAAAATAAATAAATAAGCTACAGAGAATGTGAGAAAACCAGAATAAATAATACATTTGGTCGTATCTAAACTTTTCAAGTTTTAACTAATAATCAGGACTTCAAAATTGTTATATCTTTACAGTATCCATGAAATCATATTAAAAATAACTATTATAAATTAGAGGTAATCACATAATTAAGTTAAGGAAAGTATAAAAAAGATTACCACAAAGACTAAGACCAGTTATTCAAGGTCAAGACTAAGAATAAACCAGAAATACATCATAATCAAAACTAATTATTGTTATGTTAAAACTACACATGAACATAGGTAATCCAATTTCAGTCTGAAATTAGGTCCGCTGAAAATGGACTTGGGCAATTTTTAAGGCGTCAGAGATACCTTAATAAATGGGAGGCACCAGAATTTTCATTAAGTGTTCTTTGTCTCCTTTTTAAAAATTGTAGTGAAAAATACATCATATAAAACTTATCATCTTAACTATTACAAGTGTACAACTTAATGGTGTTAAGTGTATTTACAATGTTGCGCAACCAATCTCCAGAATATTTTCAAATTGCAAAACTGAAACTCCATAGCCATTAAACATCTCTTATTTTCCCTGCCCCACTCACAGGCAACCACCATTTCATTTCTACTTTGTGTTCCTATGAATGTGATTACTTTAGCTGTCTCACATAGAGGAATCATACACTATTTTTGTCTCTTTAATCTGTTTCTGAAATTCAATGGAAACTTATTTAGGAAGAAGCCAAGTTTATCCTCCATCAGTTATTGTCTAACCGTCTGTTTGGTGCAATGCACTATGCTGATTTCACTCTAGCAACCCAGTGAAGTAGGCTTTATACCAGTTCTACAAATGAGGAATCTGAGGTTCAGCCAGGTGAAGCATCTTTTCAAAGGTCACCTACTTAAAGTGGTGGGGCCACTGAATCCAACTTCCTCTGACTTCAGTGCCCACAGTCTTTTCAACACACTTGGCTGGTTTTTGGAAATCTTTAAAATTTTCAGAGGATTTCAACCATCCACATATTTGAAACAAATCAAAGTGGGATTTTTTTTTGCATTTGATTTTGAATGTTGCATGTCTTCCTCCTCTTTTTATAAATTATTTTATTTTATAACATGTCTCAAGTATTAAGCTATCCTATGTGTCCAAGTTTATTTTAAACCATGTCCCACCAACACAGAATATCAATTACCTTCCCTTTTTTCTTTCCAAGCAGGGCTTGGGGAGAAAGGAAGAAGCATTTAGTTTCTTCAGTTATTCTGGAAATCACACACTGTCCTATGTGTACCATGTATCAGTAGTGAAGAAAATATTAATTTTTAAAAACAACACTTACAATTGTGGAAATGAACTCAAGCGTCTTCAGTTCAGGAACATTATGTCAGTGAATGGAAGTCACTCTAGGAAAACCAAGGGCTGTCTCCAAACGTGTCCTGCTCTGTCTGCGGCACCCAGGCTGCAGCTTACCAAGCCACCTGGGACTAGAAGTCCTCCCAGAGCAGCTCCAGGCTGCCCAACCAGAAACCCTGCCAGGCACAAAAACTACAACACCCACAATTCATACTCCTTTCCTGAAACCAGGAGAAGAGGGTGGATGGCTACAGTTTCACCCTAGCAAGAAAGAGTCAGTACATGGAAAAGCAAGGCAATTGGTAAATACATATGTATAGCAGGTGGGTATGTCTAAGAACATTGACAAATATAGACCTATTTCTATAAAAGGAAACAGAAGTGGTTTGATGTTTGCAAAGAAGTAAAAAAGGCACCCTCACTGTTGACAAGAACTAAAAAATCTTCATGCCTGCAAATCCTGGTGCAGCCCTGGAACCGGCCCTACCAGATTCTGCTGCAGTGATTCAGAGCGGAGGATGCCTGCCAGCCGAGGGCAGGTGAATGAGGCCTTCCCAGGTGAGGACTAAAAGCCTCCCACATCACCAACACTGTTGCTGTCAGTGGAGAGAGAAACATAATGGAGACCTTTTACCCTCCATCTTCCAAAAGGCCCCAGATATTTTTAAATGTGCTTTTGAAAAATGTGAGCAATACAGAACGCTTGTTGACATTTCCTTTCATTTTCCTTGACATTTCTTCATTTTGTATTTTCCTTCTTTATAATCCAGGATTGTTTCTGATGGCTCAAAATTTAAGAAAAATAAATTTGGAGGGGAAAGGGGAAAAATAAATTTTAAAGCACACATAAAATGAAAGGTACAATAATTGTTTCACTTCTTTGCAACATCAAGAACACAGAGTATTTAAAACAAAGAAACAAAAAACTAAGAAAAGTGTTTCTTCCATTTCGACACACTGGATCTGTCTCTAGCCTTTCATTTGCTGTTAGACACAGCCCAGAAGATGCATACAGATAGACAAGGTCTCGGCTTGGGATGTGCCCAAAAATGTAAGGGGAGGATTCAGCTACGGTAAGGAGATACCAGGATAACGACAAAGGAGACATTTCTTTCCCTCTTGTGTACGCTCTCTCCTCCCTCCCTACGTGCCACCTCCCGATGGTAGGCTGGGGCTTCCTGCTGCCCAACCTACATGATCTACCCAGAGCTCCGGTAACCGCCCCCTCCCGTCATCCGCCCGTCCAAACCCCACCACTCCATTCTCCTTCGTCACGGGACCCTCAGTCTCCTTACTAGGACCTAATAATGCGTTCTTCCGTCATTGACATTCCTCTCAAAGACAAACGGTTCTCCATTTCTACAGACCCTACAGGTTTTTGTTCTCCATACTGTTTCTTCTCCCTGAAAATTTTTTGCCCATCTTTAAGTGTTCAGCTATTTCATGTCTTTCAGTGCTCAATGAAAAAACACTCTTCTCCAAGAAGCTTTTCTCAGTCTGTCCCTCATCTGAATTATTCTCTCCCTCCTAATAAATTCTGTAATATTTTACCTAGTCCTTTTATAACAGATTTCATACCTTGGACACTGTTGTATGTATATGTGTGTTCACATGGCAACATTGCCTTCCTAGTTGAAGGCAAGACCTTATTTTATGCCCAACTCACTAGCTCAGTAATTTACATGTAGAGTTAGTGAGGATAAACAATGGAAACAACAAGGGGGGTATTGACTCTAAGCTGGATTTTAGCACCTAATGCAACCTTTATCTGTCTCAGAAAACATTTGCACTTTAAACCCCTTGGAATACTGTTACCACAATCCCCCTGAGGTGTAGTGTGATAAGGCCTCCACAACCTTTACTTGCAGAAAAGTACAGTATTAAATCTACCAGTTGAACCCAACGGCATCTGAAATGAAGGCTCGCAGGGATCGGTACGAATTGTCTCACCAGCTCTGCCTCCCGGTGAGTGGCCCTCAGTACCTCAGCTGCATTTTGGAGAACTGTCCTTGCCCTTGTCTACGAGTGTTTGATCACCAGCTCCAGCATTTCTGGTTTCCTTCCCCTTTTATCTAGCCTCCTGGCTCTGATGTCAAAACTCTGCCCTTTGCACTCCTTTAAACAGTGTAATCGCTGATCTTCCCCCACCAGCCCCTCCTTCACCTCCCCACCCCTTACCCCCTGCCTGAGAAGGGAATTCTCTCTGAAGTTGGTTCCTCACGCCTCTGCTTGTAAGGGCTTCTCCTGGGCCTCACTCACCCAGCTGTGTCTTCAGGCCACCAGCCACTGGGAAGAAGCAAACCTTCTAGACACTGCTGACCCAAAACAAGATTCCTGTGGACACTCAGACTTGAAGACAGGCTGGTATAAATGGCTGCTGTCTGGACAGCCGTCCCAACTCTTCTCTGTTATATCATGAGGACTCCTAGCTGCTTAGCCGGCCTGTGTGAGTATAATCTAAGATATCTAAAATGGGGCATGGGTTCATCCTCAACACACAGTGCAGGGTTGCTTCCTTAAAGAAGTCTTTTTTGACCCTTTCCTTGCCCCTTACACGTTTCTTGTACTGATTTATACAGTTGTCTGGCTAGGTTGACCCTTTGCCTTGGTCTTGCCTGAAATCTTGATCATTTGCAACCATGAGATCTATTGTACCTAAACAATAACTAAGATAGGGACACCGGTTAATTCCTGACAGACATAAAAGGGGTACAGAAAGCCAGTCCCTTCCACCCCAGTATGTGAGGAGAAGAAAGCTGGAGGTTGAATGGAGCACTGAGGGGGCTTCAGCGGAAAGGCACTGCAGGTGCTGAAGAGGGAGATCTACGGGGAACGGGGCCTCTGCGTTCAGCCACTCGGACCTCACTGTTGCGTTCTTTGCCCAGCTGGGAGAGCCAGTCAGGGACCGGCTACTCCCACACCCACCAGTGTGGGAATGCGAAGGTGCCGCGAGGGCCAGTGGACCTGCCAATGCCAAGGGTTAGGGCAAAGAGGCTACACTGTGCCTTCATGACTCCATAAAAAATGACGGGAATGATCCACAATGGATGGCACTCGTGCACGATGCTCCAGAAAGGCACACGGGTCCAGCACCAGAATCAAACCAGACTCCTCCACGGCAGGGGCCCCCCTGGGACCCAGATGGCATCACATGGGCTTCAGACCCCCTTCCCTCCCCCACACCATATGTCATGACCATTATCCCACCGTATACTCAGATACCAACTTGGAGAGAAACCAGGCAAGGAGGGGGAGAAAATGAAAGACTGAGAATTAAAAAGGACTCACCCAAAAGATCGTTAAAGCTAAAAGAGACTGTGACGTACTAAGTTGTGAGTTTAAAATCTGCTTCGCCCAGCTGCACTCTAATGGCGACAATCAGCATGGAAGCTGAAGTGCCGGAGACTCGCTGTCAGGCCAGCCTGGTAGATAAGGGAGAAGCAAAGCACTTAGAACAGCCAATCAGACACAACTCTCAGGGACCTGGCATTAGGAACTGGCGACACGAGGAAGTAGAGACAGAAGAGAGCCCAGTATCGAGGTGAACAGAGGCAGCTGTGCAAACAATGCCCTGCTCTGGACGGGGCCAGCTCGGCCATGGAGAGTCCAGTCCCAGACTGTGGGTGATGGTCATACAAACTGTGGCTTCCAGAGCTTAGCAGAAACAACTAATGTATCCAGTAGCTTTGTAGTATTTGGGCAGCTGCTCTGGCTTCACAAACTTTGTGCCTAATTCTCCAGCCTTCCCAGCAATTGTGGAACTGCAGTTTGATGTATTGTTTTTTGATTTATATTAGCCAAAATCATTTACTATTGCTTGGAGCTAAGAACTCTGACACATCTAACATAGCCCTTATCTCATAGTAACAGATAGCACCTCTGCCCACCACACTATATTTAGATTCCCTCAGATCAAGGACTGGGTTTTACTTAATCTCCATCCAAAAGCTCCACGGTGCCTGGCAAGGGTACATGTGCGTTGATCTAAATTGAAATGGGCAGTAAAATAAAGAACTCTTGCTTAAACTTCCTTCTAACTTAAAAATTCTATGACCACACAGAAGCTCTCAGCTGCTTATTAATGCAGAGGCAATTTTTTCTCTTAATGCCACAGCTCACTAAAAATTTAGACTTTGCCCCCATCTTTATCCAGTAGCGAGCAAAGCAAGTGACCATTTGCACCCAAAGGGGGAAATCAAACACACAAACAGTGGTTTAAATATGCCCAGGGTGTTACTTAATAATTAAAAGGGGATTTTCCTGGTATCCTTCAATGACCTATGTTAAATGTCATTCATGTTCAGTCCCTGCAGTGCAAATATACCAGAAAGAGCAATAGGAAACAGCCACACCCCCCGCGTGCTCAGATTTTTTTCCCAGTGTGAGGTTATCTTGAAAAGAGAAAGGCCATTTGCAACCTTAAAAGAAAGTTCCCCTTGGAGTTTTTCTCTGTCCCGTTTCAGTATGTATCGGCTCTCAGACCCCTGAGCTGTCTGCCTATGACATCCGTTTCCTGGTTCACTTTGTCCCTGAGTCACGATCACACTGTGACTTTCTAAATATAGTTAATAACTGTGCCATTTACCAGTTAATTTCAGTGAATAGCTCAAATCATAGTGAAATGTTAGGGCCAAAGTTGATTTAGGTCAGAACGATCTTGTTTTCCTGGGCTAAGAAAGTGAGCCGAGTTGTTCTCACAATTTCCTATTTTCCTTCATTACGTCTCTCTGGCTCTTTACTGAACCATAGGATGAATCATCCGTAAACTGACCCCCAGTTTAGAAGTTCATCCGAGTTCTTTCATTCATTGCTTTCAGTATAGCACAAGGAAATAGATGCCATGTCTGCATGACCAGAGATGTGCCCAGGCTGCCCTTTCGCTACCGGTCAACAACAGACCACCCTCTGTGCAGCTTTTGCTACACTGCCCACTTCTCTACACTCCTCGGCTTGGACCCCCTTCCTCCAGCAACAGCCGGGTGAGGCCCCTCAAGTCACATCTTTCTGATCCCACCTTGCATCAATCCTCTTCCCCCCTCTTTCTCTCTTGCCTCTTTTCTTCTTTCCTCCCTTTTCAACAACAGCAGACAGAACTATGCAAAGGGCTCACTGATTACAGTGGGATCCCTCCTAACCCAGGATACTACCTGCCAAAGTACAGACCTTTAATCCCATCGGCAAAGTCCCTTTTGCCATGCCAGGTAACGTATTCACATGTTCCAGGAATTAGGATGTGGACTTCTCTGAGGGGCCTTTATTTTGGCTACAACACTGCGTTTCTACCTCAGGAAATTCTCTATGTGGTATTTTAGGGGTGGAGTTGGGTCCTGTACAAACTTCCCATTAGAGTTGAGATACAATATTTTTATGTGCACACAGAACCAGTATTAGGGAAACATATATAATCGAAGAGGCATAAAGAAGTCCCTGTGTCCTCCGAACATCACCTGCCTCTGCTCTGTCACCATCATTTCATGAGAGACCCATGAATCATTTCTAAATGTGATGTGCTCTCAAGAGCAAGTCAATTGAGTTAATTAGGATGATATTAAAGCCGAAATACACCTTAGAAAGGTTCCAGTGCAAGGACTCATCAACCGACAGTCTAGTAGGGGTCAGTTTATGAAATGGGCAGAGTGGGAGAAGGATAAAGGCAGCACTATATGGAGGAGTAGGAATTTGCCTGTATCAGAAAGACTATGCGAAGTGCCTCTCACACCCACGTGAAAAAGGAGTGTCTCCCATCTCATGAAAGACTCTAGCGACAGATACACAAGTAATTTCTCATGCCTATAACAGGACTCTACTGTCTTGACTGACCACTGATGATTCATCGTAGATGACTGGACTGGCAGTTAATGTCCAAACCAAAGTGGGCCAAACACAAGCTAGACCAGGATTTTTCAAACCATATGTTAGACCTGACTTTTGGTCATGAGTCGATTTGTCAGCATTTTTAAGTGAAAATGGAGTATATGGAAATGGAACAGAACAGAAGGGGTAAAATGGAATAAATAGAATAAAAATACATTATAATAGATTTGAAGGCATTTGATTAAAAAGGATCAGTGTTGTTTCATGAGTGTTTCAGCGTGTGTGTCTGTGTGTGTGTGAGCATATGTTTGTGTATCTGTTTGAGTACTGGGTCAAACACAACATGTTTTCATCCCTGTGGGCAAATCTGAAGGCTACAGAGCTAAATGGGGTCTTATTAAGTATTCTGCCATGAGAGCTATGCGCTGTCAGGGTTTTGTGTTTTCTTAATATTGGGTAGTAACTAACTAACCAATCAAATCATGTCTTTTATGACCTGCAAATGAAAGCCTTCAAATAGACTCACAGGCTGTGGAGTGCTGCAAAATCAAGATAAACACCTTGACAAGACGGAAAATGGAAACCACAAAGTAGTCAAAAACCTGAGTAATATGAAGAGACCGTGGGAGGAGAGAGCAGCGGAGTGGAGGGCTGGTGATTGGTGCTGACTGTAGAAAGACTGACAGAAGCAGAGTAAGAGAAAGGCGAGTCACAGGAATGGCAGAACCACAGAGTTCAGAAGCATTCATAAATTTACAAGGGCAAGGCGTGATGAGCTGTTAGTCATTCTCACATTCCGCAAGTACTTACTGAGTGCTTACTAGGTACCGGAGACTGTTCTAAGAGCTGGCGACACTGCAGTGAAGGAAACAGATTCAAATCCATGCCTTCGGGGAGGCTACATTCTACCAACTTACACCCTAAACCATGTCTGAGTTCTTTCTGACTATACAAATGTCACAGTGACTTCCTGTGCTCCCTTACTTTGTTCTCTGTCCTTTCAACATCCTCATCATTGTATTTCTTGCGACATGAAAGAGCCTAATTAATGTGACCCACATTAAAAGATGATGACTTAGAGTTTTGCAAAAGGCTGGTTCTAAATGTAAAAAAAAT
>PVKM010004635.1:0-51402 GCA_004027735.1 Carollia perspicillata
CCTGTGCATTTTCCTTCATTTCACTTATTGTAGCCTTCATTTGTTCATCTAATTTGTGACCAAAATCAACCAATTCTGTGAGCATCTTGATCACCAGGGTTTTGAACTGTGCATCTGATAGGTTGGCTATCTCTTTATGACTTAGTTGCATTTTTTCTGGAGCTTTGAACTATTCTTCCATTTGGGCCTTTTTTTTTGTTTTTTGGTCTTGTGGTGCCTGTTATGTAGTGATGGGCAGAGACTTAGGTGTTCACCAGGGTGGGGCAACCCATGTAGCTGGGTCGTGATGCTGTATATGGGGCAGGGGTCTGAGAGAGAACAATGGTGCTTGCTCCACTCTCTGCTGGATTTCAGTGCCTTCCACTGCTTCCCCCAAGCAAACTGGGCCCTTCTAGTGCTGATTCCCATGTGGGTGGGTCAGCTTGTGTGAGCTCTCAGACCTTGTGGGTCTCTCCAACGAATTCTCCTGTGAGGCTAACAGTTTCTCTGGCTGCCTCAACCCCCAGAGGTGTTTTCAATCAGTGGTTTGAGGCTTTATTTCTCTGCACTGGAGCCCTGGGTTGCAAAAACAGTCCCGCTGCCCAAGTGTTTCTCCCAGTTTATCTGCATGCAAATGTGGAACCCCCCAACCTGCAATCTTTCACCTTGCAGGGTCCCCCTGATACTACCTTGCCAGCCAGCTGCAGACTTGCTCACCCCATTCCACAATCCACCACCTCACTGGGTCTGCCAGCTATCGCCTTGCTGCGAGTCCTCTCTCCACCCTTCCTGCCAGTCTGGATGAATGTTTCTTCTTTAACTCCTTGGTTGTCAGACTTCCATACAGTTCAATTTTCTGTCAGCTCTGGTTGTTTTTTGTATTTAAATTGTTGTTGTCCTTCTTTTGGTTGTGTGAGGAGGCACACTGTGTCTACCTACACCTCCATATTGGCTGGAAGTCTCGGGAATTATTTTAAGTATGTTAAATATAGTAAAATAATTTAATCTGCACAAACCTATAGCTAGGCACTTCTATTATTATTATTACTACTACTAAATAGTTTATTTTTTCTTGTTATATTGAATGGTGTGACTTCTCTTAATTTTCTAAGGGCAATATATGGAAAAGCTACTAATTATCAATATATTTTATAACTGGGCATGTCTTTTTTAATAAAAAATGATTTAAAGAAATTACCAGTTCAACATCCACTTAGATATGCTGGCCTGTGATTAATAACATAATTATATGCACTTACATTGATATAGGCTTCTTAGTAAACTTTATTGCAATATTTGTCATTAATGATACTTAACAATACAAGTTACTACCATCTAGAAATATTTCACTATGTGACAAACACTATACGACAGTCCTTAAATAACAACATTTAATTCAACATTGTTTCAATGTAATAATGAGATGCCATTGTTTATAATTCTTGTTTATTTGAATTAGTCAATGGTAAAATTGTTTTCTTTATACGTCATTTCACTTAAAATCACAGAACCTATTGATGATGTTAAGGGAGTACTTAGTCAACTTGGTACTTAAGTGATTTCTTTGAATCCTTGACAGAATACTCTGTAGTAAGACTTATCCCATTTTATAGATAAGACACTGAGACTGAGAGACAGTAAGTAGTTTCTTCAAGGTCACACATTTCTACTCTGCTACTTTGTTTTTTTAAGATTTTATTTATTTATTTTTAGAGAGAGGGGAAAGGAGGGAGAAAGACCAGGAAAGAAACATCCGACATATGAGAGAGACATCAATCATTTGCCTCTTGCACACTTCCAACCAGGGGCCTGGCTCACAACCCAGGCATGTGCCCTGACTGGGAATTGAACTAGTGACCTTTTGGTTAGCAGGTTGGTACTCAATCCATGGATCCACACCAGCCAGGGTTCTATTCTGCCACTTTAAGTATAACTGACAAACCTATAGTAAAAACAGTTCTCACTTTTAAACATATTTTATTTACTTATAGGTAAAGGGAAGGGACAGAAAAATGAAGGAGAGAAATATTGATGTGTGAGTGAAACATCAATCAGCTTCCTGTTGTACTACCCCAACTGAGGACTGAACCTGCAACCCAGGCATGTGCTCTGATAGGGAATCAATCCAGTGACATTTCACTTTGCAGAATGATGCACAACACACTAAGCCATACCAGTCAATCTGTCCTAGTTTTCAAAAACTGTTCATTACTATTATATAACTATAATTAGACTTTGATACTTATAGCCAAGATGGAGGCAGAGGTAGACATATTGTGCCTCCTTGGACAACCAAAAGAAGGACAACAATAAATTTAAAAACAAAACAACCAGAACTGCCAGAAAATCAAACTGTATGGAAGTCTGACAACCAAAGATTTAAAGAAGAAATAGTCATCTAGACTGGTAGAAGGGGTGGAGATGGCCAGCTGAGACAGAGAGGACTTATGCAAGGTGGTGACTGGAGGGCCTGGGTAGGCAAGGCAGCAGCTGGCAGACAGTATAGTCCCACGTTGGCATGGAGATAAACCAGGAGGAATAACTGGGGAGCGAGACAGACTGTAACTCAGGGTTCCAGTGTGGGGAAACAATGCCTCAAAACCTCTGACTGAAAAAACCTGTGAGGGTTCAGGCAGTGGGAGAAACTCCCAACCTCACAGAAGAGTTCACTGCAAGACCCACAGGGTCCTAGAACGTACACAAACCCACCTACCTGGGGATCAGCACCAGAGAGACACAATTTGATCGTGGGTATCAGGGGAAGTGACTGAAAACTGGCAGAGAGCAGAGCAAGTGACACTGTTCCCTCTCAGACCCCTCTCCCACATACAGCATCTCAATGCAGTGACGTGGGTTTCCCTAACCTGGTGAACACCTAAGGCTCCACCCCTTACCACGTAACAAGGTGTGCCAAAACAAAACAAAACAAAATAGTCCAAATGAAAGAACATATCAAAGCTCCTGAAAAAATACAACTAAGCAATGAAGAGATAGCCAAAGTATCAGATGCACAGTTCAAAACACTGGAAGCTCACAGAATTGGTTGAATATGGTCACAAATTAGAGGAAAAAATGAAGGCTATGAAAAGTGAAATAAAGGAAAATGTACGAGGCACCAACAGTGATGGGAAGGAAGCCAGGACTCAAATCAATGGTTTGGAGAAAAAGGAAGAAAGAAATATTCAACCAGATCAGGATAAAGAAACAAGAACTTAAAAAAGTGACAAGAGGCTTAGGAACCTCTGGGATAACTTTAAATGTTCCAACACCCAAATCACAGGGGTGCCAGAAGGAGAAGATCAACAGCAAGAAATTGAAAACTTATTTGAACAAATAATGAAGGAAAACTTCCCGATCTGGTGAAGGAAATAGACTTCCAGGAAGTCCAGGAACCCAGAGAGTCCCAAAGAAGTTGGACCCAAGGAAACACAAACCAAGGCACATCGTTATTAAATTGCCAAAGATTAAAGATAAGGAGAGAATCTTAAAAGCAGCAAGAGAAAAGGAGACAGTTACCTACAAAGGAGTTCCCATAAGACTCAGCTGGCTTTTCAAAAGGGACCTTACAGGCAAGAAGGGTCTGGAAAGAAGTACTCCAAGTCATGAAAGGCAAAGACCTATGTCCAAGATTACTGTATCCAGCAAAGCTATCATTCAGAATGGAAGGGCACACAAAGTGCTTTCCAGATAAGGTCAAGTTAAAGGAGTTCATCATCACCAAGCCCTTATTATATGAAATGTTAAAGGAGCTTATCTAAGAAAAAGAATATAAAAAATATAAACAGTAAAATGAGAACAAACTCACAACTCTCATCAACAACTGAACCTAAAAAACAAAAACAAAGTTTGAAAATAACTAGAAGAGGAACAGAATCACAGAAATGGAGATCACATGCAGGGTTAACAGTAGGAAAGGAGAGGAAGGAAAATGGGGGGAAATTACAGAGAATAAGAAGTATAAATGGTAGGTACAAAATAGACCAGGGAGGTTAAGAATAGTATAGGAAATGGAGAATCCCAAGAACTGGTACATATGACCCCTGGACATGAAGTAAGGGGGAGGAGAATGCTGGTGGAAGGGGTTGTGCAGGGCATAGGGGAATAAAGGGAAGGAAAAAAATGAGACAACTGTAATAGCATAATAAAGTATATTTTAAAAAAACAGAAAAAGGTCTATCAAGGAACATGTATAAATGACACATGGACAAAAGCAAAAGGGCAAGTAGGATCGCAGGTGGATGGTCTAAAATGGTGATGTGGGGGCACAGTGTTTGGGGGTAAATGGAGACAAATGTACCTGTAAAATAATAAAAATGCCATTAAAAATAAATAAATAAATAAATAAATAAATAAATAAATAATTGTTAAAAATACAAATAAATTCCTACAGTTTTTTCCTTGATGGTTATGATTATGGTGGTGTCATTTACTAAGGTTGGGAGAACTAAGACGGAGTAGACTGGATGGGAAGAAGTAAAAAATAATTCTCATTTGGAAAGAAACCATTGTGATTTCTTTCATGCACTGATGTTTTTCATATGCCCAAAGTGATTTAGGAAGTAAAGTATATTTTTAAAATATAATTACATAGTAAATGAATAAATAAACTGTGATACAGTAAAAAAAAGAAAATGGTACAGCAGCTGCGGATCACTGTATGGAGGTTCCTCAAAAAAATAAAAATAGAATTATCATATAACCCAGCAATTCCACTTCTTGGTATTTACCCCTATAAATCAAAAGCAGGATTTTGAATAGATGTTTGAACACCTGTGTTTATAGCAGCATTATTCACAATATTAAAACACAAAACAACCCAATGTATAGATTGCCAACATGTGGTATATTTATACAATTAAATATTATTCAGTCTTAAAAATGAAGGAAATTCTGCAATATACTACAACCTAGATGAATCTTTAGATCATTATGCTAAGTGAAGTAAACCAGTCACAAAAAGGAAAATACTGTTTGAATCCACTTACATGAAATATTTAGTCAAAATCATAAAAAAAATACAGGGGTGGATGAATGTAGATTTACAGTTGTTTGCATGGAAATAATACAATAACTAATAATGATAACATAAGAATAAACTGTTTCAAGTGCTCACAACATGTAAACCTACTTTTGCCTACCTCCATATAATGGTGGTTTCCAGGAGCTGAGGGGAGGATAGAATGGGTAATTATTGTTTAGCAAGCATGGAGTTTCAGACTTAGAAGGTGAAAAGAGTTATTGGGATGGATGGTAGTGATGGCTTCTCAAAATGAATTATTTAGTACCACTGAAGTGCCTCTTAAAATGGTTAAGATGGCAAATGTTATATTACTTGTATTTTAACACAATAAAAAATTTTAAAAATAGATTTAGAGTTCCCCCAAATAAGTTATCTGACTTTATGTAGACATATAGGAAAAGTTGATTTTACTGAATAGAGGTAGGTCATTTTGTGTGCATAAAAAGCCTGAGTCTAGCCAATGGTATTTCCAGTCCACCTCTGTTGAGAATTAGTAAATTGCCTTCAGTTTGGAATAGGATTGTACAATTTATTACATTTAGATAAACAAATTTAACTTTTTGATTTTGGAAATTCACACACACATACGTACACATTACTAATGTAGGGAATGGGGCAATGAACTGTGATGTTTTGTGAAATGGTACATTAAAGCATGTTCATTCTATAAATATAATGACTTTTAGGAAATCTCCTCAGATCATTCAGATTCTTTCATAATGAAAGAGGTGTTGTGTTCTGTATGTCCACTTACAAGCTTTGTGCCAAACTAAATGTTAACAAGAACGGTAAAGGAAAGTTTTGATACCGAACCACAAACTGTGCTCTAAAAGTGCAAAACTGAAAAGAAATAAAAAGTCAGGCAAAAATAAACAAGCCCAGAACTGTGAAGCCAGAATAAATCACAGACCATAGAAAAACACCTTCGTCCTCTGTGATCTCAATAACATCATAGTTTAGGTATGTCCTAAGAGTGGGGATGTTTGGGGAGGGGGTGGGGGAGGAGGGGGGAGAAAATAACAGACAACTGTAATTGAACAACAATAAAATAATTTAAATTAAAAGAGTGGGGATGTTTGGGACCAGCCAAGCTGCCATGTTGGGGACTCAGTCCCATCATTTCTCCTCTTAGTGGAGGACAGCATGTGTGTCACTGAGAGCAGGCTCTGTTGCCTTTCCTCTCTGCTTTGACCCAGAGCTTCCCTGATGGCTGTAGCAGTCTCCACATCTTCAAGGAAGACCATCCAGTGTAACTAACTCCTCAAGCAAATTTGCCAAATTACATTAATGAGACATGTGATGCATAATAGGTTTGGTATTTTCCTTTGGGTTGCACTGATTAGGAAAGGAAGAAAAGACTCCATTTGTAACATCAAATTGCCCATTTTAGAATAATCTTTCAAACATGTACAACAAGACAGTTATGTCTCATGAAGCTCTTGTAACAGTGTGAAATTCCACCTTTTATCTGCTTAAAAATTTTTTAACTATTGGACACTTCCATGAACAGTGAATATTTTGTTTTAGTCTCTGCAGATTTGAACTTGGTGGGCCAGATATGGGCAACAGAGCAATGGGGGGCTGACCTCCACACTCCTCAGGCTTTTTCTGTGTCCTCAGCAGATGCCTGAGGACAGGGGCTGGGGGGAGACAGTGGAAGTGTACTCACCATCTTTGCCACTGAGCTTCAGCAACTTTACCATGTCACTGTTTTCTCTCCTTTGTCACCAGAGCTTCCTGTTTAATGATGACAATAGTGACAGGGAGGATGAGAAAGACATGGATGAAGATGCCCACAACTCAGAGGCCAAAGAGGAATGAGCCTGAAAAGATAGAGTTCCAGGGGTGCACCAGTGTGGTTGAATCCAAAGATAACTAAGTAGAACAGAAATAGGTGCACTTACCAGTAAGTAGCCTGACACCATGGGGAGTTTGATTTATTGGCAAAGAAAAAGAGTGTGATTTTCTTTAACAGGAAGATCAAGAGGAATTAAATCAACAGCTAGGAAAAAAGGATAGAAGAACTTGAAAAAAGATAGTTGTTGAAGAAAAGCACAAGTAATGGGTTCAGAAAAAAAAGGGAACAAAAATTAATAAAGTAATGGAGGAAAAAGCATCAAAGGAACTGGAGAAAGAACATGTCCAAGAAAAAAATGTCAAGAATGGTTAAATTTTAAAAAATGCTGAAGCATGTAAGAAGAAGAAGAAAGAAAAGGAAAAGCAATGGCAAGATGAATTATGGTGGGGTGGGGGAGAAAATCACAGGAAAAAGTTTAAGGAATGGTCAGAAAATAAATAAATAAACCTCATCCAGCTGCAAAGATCTACCATCATGCCAATAAAAAATTTGCATGTTTTTACAGTGGAAATTCTTATCCAGAGCTAGTCTTTTCTAATCCAATTCTCTGGAAACTGGATGCAGACTCCGGCCATCTGGAGTCTGTGTGTTGTGGATGAGGTAAACAAATTCACACAGACTACTTAGTCCTATGGAGAAAAAGAGATGGCACAGTCACTCTCTCAAGGGGAGAGCACCTCGGAGCACCTTAGCTACTCTCTCAAAAGGAGAGTGCACTGACCCTTGCCTGGACAAGCTTTCATTGCTTTCCAGTCACATTACATCAAAGAAGGCTCTCATTATTTCTAGATTTAGTTAAGTGATTACTTCTTACAGATAACAAAAGAAGAAAAATAAGTTTCAAATGCAAGGGAATGATAAAAATGATTGATTTGGTTACATTTCATCCTTGGGACATCCTAGCACAGACTTTAGAGAGTTGCTTTAGAGATATACATTAAACATCTGCAGTCTTAACTCAGGCTGAGGGAGTTTTAGCAAAAGCAAGTATCATAGCAGCCTAGGTACAATGCAGGCCTGATTCCCCATGGGAAAGCTGATCTGCACACCTGGCTCCTGTGTGCCGCCTCGCATTGATCAGTTTTCCGGATCAGTACTGGGCTACAATTGCCATTGCCATGCTGATTGGTTCCCTATAGAAACCAATTCATAAGCTTCTTCCCAAAGATGCTAAGGATCTATCAGGGGAGAAGACTAAAAGGTTTGTGATAAGTCAGTCACATGGATCATCATCTTGGTAATTCATAAAGCTAGAAGGAATCTTGGCTTTGGAACTCTGTGCAGAATACAAAGATAGTAGATGTGTGAAATAGCATGCTTTTACTTCTCTGCTTGTTTATTTTGGTTTTTAGATTTAATTGTTGATATATATGTATTTATTGCCATTTTATTGCTCATATTTTTTATCTTTTCTTCTTAAACAAGACCCTCTAACATTTTAAGTAATACTGGTTTGGTGGTGATGAACTCTTCAGCTCTTTCTTGTCTGAGAGTTCTTTATCTGTCCTTCAATTCTAAATGGTAGCTTTGCTGGGTAGAGTAATGTTGGCTATAGGTCCCTGTTTTTCATCACTTTGAATATTTCTTGACAGTTCCATCTGGCCTGCAAAGTTTCTGTTGAGACATCAGCTGACACTCTTGTGGGAACTCCCCTGTAGGTTGCTAATCACTTTTCTCTTGCTGCTTTTAAGATTCTCTCTTTGCATTTACCTTTTGCATTTTAATTATGCTGTGTCTTTTGTGGGCCTCTTTGGGTTGATCTTGTTTGGGACTCTCTGTGCTTCTTGGACTTGTATGTCTATATTTTTCACCCAGTTAGGGGAGTTTTCTGTCATTATGTTTTTCAAATAGGTTTTCAATTTCTTGCTCTCTTTATTCTTTCAGAACCCCCATTATTCAGATGTTGGTTTGTGTGAAGTTGTTCCAGAGGTTCCTTACACTATTCTCACTGTTTTTGGATTTTTTTTTCCTTTTTCTTTTACCTGCTCTGATTGGGTGTTTTTTTTCGGTTTCGGTTGGGTTTTTTTTTTTTTTGCTTCCTTATATTCAGGATTGCTGAGCTGATTCTTAGTTTCAACTCTACTGTTGATTCTCTGTAAATTATTTATATTAGTTAACATATTCTTCATTTCTGACTGCTCCTTTTCTTTGATGTCCATTTTTATGCTGTTGATATTGTCACTAACTTCCTTGAGCATACTTATAACCAGTGTTTTGAACTCTGCATCCAGTGGATTGCTCGTCTCCATTTTATTTAGTTCTTTCTCTAGAGTTTTGTTCTGTTCTTATATTTGGGAGGTGGTTTTTTTCCTCCTCACTTTGACAGCTTTCCTGTGCTTGTTTCTATGTATTAGATAGAGCTGCTATATTTCCCAGGCTTGGTAGAGTGGCCTAATGTAGTAGGTGTCCTATAGGGTCCAGTGACATAGCTTTTTTGTTCACTCAAGCAGGGCACTCCATGTGCACACTCCCAACCCTGCGTGGGCTCTGTACACTCTCCTGTTGTAGTTGAGCCTTGATTGTTGTTGGCACGTCAATGGGAGGCATTTACCTCTAGGCCAATTGGCTGCCAGGACTGGCTGTGCAGGGACTTATTTCAGCTGGGCTCTGGTGTCCACTAAGTCCACCCTTTGAGTGTGTCACTTGTGGAGGTGGTTGAGTGATGCTTTGATGTGGTCTGAAGCTGTTCACTGGGTGCACTGGCTCTGGAACCACCTGAGAGGTTTAGGCCAAGGTCACCTGCTGCCTGTGTTCTGCCCACAGTCTCTTGGTATAAGCTACAAAGCATTCTTCAGATGGCTACTACTAGTGCTGAACTTGACATGCCCAGGAAAAGCCAAGTTGTCAACTAAAGCTGGCTGTTGAGTCTGGAGCCACTTAGTGAGAGACCCCAGGGCACACAGAGACCAGATGCTGTTTGTTGAGAAATTATAGGAAAGTCTGAAGCGTGAGCCAAGAAAGGCCATTGGTATGGAAAAGCCACTAGAAACAGCTTTGTTGGGGCCTGAAAGTCGGGTTGGGCAGGGAGATTAGTAATAGCCAGGTTGATAGTTTTCTCATGAGTAGACTGGGGTTATGTGTTTTGGACAGGAAGATCACAGAGGTGAAGTGATACTCTCATCATATCATATCACAGTTACATGTTACCAACATGACATCACTGTAGATGTTGTCTTTGATCACCTGGCTGAAGTAGTGATTGTCATGTTTCTCCTCTATAAAGTTGCTTTTTCCCTCCTTGCTATATTACACCCTTTTAAAGGAAGTCTCCATATGCAGCCCTCAGTTAAGGTCTGGAAAGTTGTGCTCTACCTTTTTGAGGATAGAGTATCTACATAAGTTGTTTGGAATCCTGCAAAAAAGAATTGTCTATTCTCTCTTCTTTTTTGTTTTTAAAACATTTTATTTATTTATTTTTAGAGAGGGGGAAGGGATTGAGAAAGGGAGGGAGAGAAACATTGATGTAAGAGAGAGACATCCATCCATTGCCTCTCATACGCGCCCTGACGGGACTGAACATGCAACCTAAACATGTGCCCTGACCAGGATGGAACCAGCAAAATTTTGCTTTTCAGGATGATGCCCAATCAACTGAGCCACACCAGTCAGGGTTTATTTATTTACTTTTCAGTAATTTAAGAATATGTGTGATATGCATGAATCTTACACTTTTGTTTATAATCTAATACTACTTTATTCATTTTATTGTTCTAATTGTTTCAGCTTTGGCCATGGGAGCTCTTTCAGTTCTTCCTGTGTCCTTTGGGAATGATATTAGGAAGTAAGATCTCAGTGAATTAATACAATACTATATGTTTCTTGCTTACTCAGTCTTCTTCAGGTTTAGCAGCCATCTAGGACATATTTTTCCAATGTAGGGACTCAGGGATTCAGTCCACCTACATCCTGTGGCTCTGTTAAATCAACACATGACTTCTAGGTTGCCTCAGGAGGTTAAGAGAAAGCTAGAGGGCTGCACAGGGACTTCTCATTGCCACAGTCTGCAACTGACACATGTCTTTTTTTTTATGGACCATTGGACAGAATTGGTCACTGGCTAACTGCAAATTTGCCAGACAGTATAGTCACCAGAAGAAGACTGAGTAAGCAAGAAATATATATTCACATATCAATTCACTGATGTTTCAGAGTTAAATTGTGACTGCAGCGTAACTTAGCCTACCCTGATTAATAGACACATGATATCTTCCCAGGGTTTGACTTGTCAGTGTATAATACACAACCAAAGAGGCTTTGTGTGGACCAAACCATTCCTATGGTTTAAACTTTGCTACAATTTCTGTTGCCTCCAAAATACCATTGGTTCCTACCTATTTTCCAAGCCAGATACTCCAGCCTCCTACTGATTCTATGAACCCCTCCCTCTCTCCACTAAATTTTACCTATGTTTAAGATTGCAACCAAAAAACCTGATGGGTATATACATTAAGTGTGGTAAAAAAAATCAGTATTATATTTCAGTTCCAGTTTAATTATAAATGTATAGCTTTTGAATTTGTTTGGTCATTTGCTGATATAGAAAATCCCACTTCAGCCCATCATAAGTGATTTGGAAATAAAATGAGATTACATCACTTGACAAGGATGTCAGAATGGAGTGTTGGCAATTAGAAAGGCTTCTCAAACATCATAGGCTTCAATGGAGAGAGCTGTCCCAAGTATTTCTTGACATGAATAAAGATACATCGATGACATTGCAATGCACCTATTGGTGGTAGTAGGCATATTGATTTAGTTGCAGGGGTCAGCTAAGTAGGAAAATGAAGAAATAAAATTGCAGAAACACGGTTGGTTCAAAGCATGCAAGAGGAGTTTTTTCCTGGGGCTTAGAACATCATAGGTAGTAGCAAACCCCTGCCAATTATACTATTCAAAATTGGGCCTGAAAGAGAGAACTGGTAGAGAGAACAGTCATATGCAGTAATATTACACTCCACAAAATACTGTCATCTAAATAATATGTACTTAATCTTCAAAGTAACATTTTGAGGTAGATGGTATTAGCTCATTTTGAAAATGGGGAGACCAAACCTTAATCAAAGGAATGTATTTGTTTTTTCCTGGAAGTCTCAGAAAGCAGAGCCTGGGCAAAGGTGAAGTGCTCTACTTTTTTAGGAAGTGCAGTCCCAGGAGCAGTAGTAAAAGCCACGGGGAGCCACACAGGGAATGAAGAACCAATATGAGATAATGGTATTTCAGTTGGCATTGTTGAGTACAGGTGATTGCCTGTGGGACAATCCTTGAAGCTGCTATATAGCTGAATGTAGGAACAGTCAGGGGCAGCAAGTACCCACTAGTTCCATAGTGTGGAACGTAAGTTTATCTCACAGGGAGTTATAACCCCCTATACTTCTGGATTTTGCATGCATGTGCTCTGAGGCGGGTTAGTCCACTCCTCTCTAGCCTCATTGTCAACTTAGAACCCTGGGCAGGAGGCAAGGAGGGCAGACAGAGGCCAAGTGATGTTCAGTTGCACCTGAGTGAGGTCAGCTGAACATGTAGAGTTGATCCCTGGAGAGGTTGCTGAAACCAGATATACAAGCATGTGGAGAAGAGCAGAGATGTCTGGCAGCTGTTGATTGGAATCTGGAATTTGTTCCAGGTGTTCTATGGTGTCTGGATAACAGGTTAGTACACAGAGGTAAAGAGAATGGTAGTTAAGTTAAATTCCAGACCTAAATAGTCCAAGAGTCTGGGGGACTAATTTAGTTAATGAAAATCACAGGAATATTTTAGTATAATTTAGGACTTTCCATGAGTCTTATAAGTCTGTCTTATAGTCAGAAACTGTATTAATTGTCTACATATATGAATACAATTTAAAATTTTAACATGAAAGAATATATGAAGCTGACTTTCATTCATTTCTGATGTGAAAAAATACATTTGCCAAAATGTATTCTAGGTAGAAAAAAATAAGATCTAGATATAAGGAGTAATGAAAAACTTTGGCAGAAATTGCTTTTATGTTTCCCAGAGATGGGAAAATTTGTTTCCAGACAGGAATTCCTTATTCGATACCTCTCACTGCACATTAACTTTAGTGGATGATAAAACTTCCCTTCTCATCCTCATCATCCACCTGTATATAAATAACGCTCCCGCATTAAAAAAAAAAAACACTGATGTAGATGTAATGTGAGAATGGAATCAATATGATGATGGATGAATCACAAAAATATATATGGAGTGAGGTTTATTTTTTAATTTGATTGCTAGTGCAGATTACTCAATGAATATTGAGTTATTATTAATGAGTTCTATCAGTTGCCTGGAAAACATCTATCACTATACAGTGCAGCCACTAACTGACAGAAATAGATGTTGTGCAGAAGAAACCTTTACATTGTCCTCAGCATCACTGGAGGAAAATAACTATATGGTAATTTACTGCAAAGTCCTGCACTGCACAAGGACTTTATAAATAACAATGTCAGCATAACTCATATCACAGATAGTGGCTAATATGTATTCTTCATGCAACTTTCTAAGAATTAGAATTTACTCAGGCAGAAAAAAATCTGTCATTTAATTCTTATTGGAATTCTAACTCGTAATCATCAGAATCAATAACTTAATTTAAATTTACTTGCTTTTATTACCATCAACTGAGTTATTATTCAATGAAACCAAATGATATGCTTTTCTTTATCTCTAAGTGGAAGTGCACATTCAATTTATTTTAAAACATTTTGCAAAGCAAGATCGCTTTTGGAAAACATTTAATAATTGCCTGGCAAGTTATTCTCTAATGGCTCAGTGCTATTCTTGTCATATGAGGAGCATCTTGTCACAATAAAACCTCACAGTATTGAATAAGAAGCAGCCTCCCTGCTCTAAAGATGGGCCATAAGGAAAGGAGCCCAGACTCCTTACCCTTTCTATAAATTAAACATTAAATTGGCTCATTTAGCCGTCCTTGCCTTCCATCTGCTCCCATCTCTTTGTTGTTCTTGGAGCCTACCCCTTCACATGTAGCAAGACACAGACATGGAGAAGCAGATGGGGACCAGAGTACCCAGCTTCAGGAGCATCCTGGGTTTCAGTACAATCTGCAGATCCGGTGCTCACCATGACCTCCCTAGTTTCACACAGGAGCTACTTGCACTTCTGCACCCCCAAACCTAAGGAAGATATTACAAATATGGAAGGGCCAGGACAGCAAGTGTACTGATAAATGAGAACAGGTACTGGTAAATTCCTGTCAGCAGGCTGAACTAGGATTTGCTAATGATCAGGTCCTGCTGAAACCCTGGACCACTTCCTTAAGCTTCCATTCACCCAGCAAAATAGCATTGCCATGTACAAAAGAGTAGCCAGGACACTTCAGAAGATATGGCCTAGGGAAAGAAATGTGGGAGCAGTGTTCTGATCTGGACAAATAAAAGGACAGGAAGAGCCTCAAGGAAGAGGGCAGGAAAATGAGAAGTGCCAAATAAAGGAGTATGAAAAAGAGGACAAACACACACACCTTGCACACATGTGCACACACTAGTGGGATGGGCCCTCAGAGACTTCTAGGATCTGGACTCCCTGGCTGGCAGTGAACAGGAAGGAAGGGCTTCAGGCTTGTTCTGCACAGGTGCTCCCGGCAGGCACAGTTTCTAGGAACAGACAGGAGGGGTAAAGAGGGTGAAAACCCCCCTTAGAATGTCCAGGGGTAGCTTCCCAGGTCTGACAATATCTTCTATGAAGGAGCTTTAGTTGGCAGCTGGATGTCCGGGGAAGTTTGGGAACTTGTGAACTCACACATCCAGCTATGAGTTTGTGTGGTATTTCTTCCTCTGTGGAGTCTTCTGAATTTGGAAAAGTCATGTTCTTTGTCTTTAGGGAAGTCTAACACCTTTTCACTTCATTTTCATCTTTTTGTCAAATCACTGCCTGTTATAACACTAACATATGACATGCATACTCACATTTATAGATAGATTACAGAACAAAAATAGTAATATACAGTCCATAAGCATGCCCTTCCAGATCATCAATCACATTTTTTCTATCATTTCTTGTTTCCTCTCAGACAGAACTCCTGAGACTTACTCGCTGCCATTTCTCTGGTCAGAGCTCTTACAAAGGTTAGGGTAAGATGCTTTCAGGCATAAGGATGCATTCTTCTGCTATATTTCCCCTAGTTAATCCTAGGAAAGGAAGAGCACATCTAAAGAAAAACACCTGTGGTTTGGCTAATCAGGGAAGCTTACCCTTGGGTGGTGGTCCTTGCTGAAAGCCAACCTCTACGTAATTTTATTCAGAGGTTAATATTGCATAACACCATGAATATTGAAGACAGAGGCCTAAGGCTAGTTGATGCATTAAAATGGAATGTGATATAGTGCCTGGCCAATCAAAGTACAGTAAGACCTCAATGTAATATCTTTGATAAGTTCTGCAACTTTAAGCAAAAGGATGTATAATAAAACCAATTTTACCACAGATTAATTGATATAAACAAGAGTTAAGTTTCTACAACATCTCATCAACATTATAGCAAAATGACATTGAACGAAATGTTATTCAAGTATGTGTTGTATGTCCATGGGTCAGTATCCACATTACCTGCAAGCTTATCAGAAATACAAGGACTTAATTAGCTCCACCCTAGACCTGTTCAGTCAGAATCTGCATTTTTACAAATCCCCCAGGTGACACACATTAGAGTCTGAGAAGCCCTGGTGTAGTAGGTAAGGCCCTGTACTTAGAGCTGGAAAATGTGACGTCTTGGGCCAGTGCTGAGTTTTACCAGCTGTGTAAGCTCTGAATCCCAGCTGCTTCATCTCCTCCATTTTTTTCCTCACAAGATTATTATAAGGTAAATTAACCTAAGATAAATATATGAAAGCTTTTTGCAAATTGTACATCACTCTGAATAAAGCACTACGATAGTAAGGTCAGGCTGCCTTTAATATGGATCAAAGTTCTGTGCTGATCTGTTACCTAGAACTGTGTGTTGTCACAGGCTTAGATAGTTGCTTTGTGAACATGAGCTTTGATCATGCAAGAAGCCATGTGTGAGAGAAAACTTTTTAGCACTACTAAATAGTTGACATTCCTAGGGCCAATTTCAGTCTCAAATTTTTGCATTCAGAAAATCTGCAATGCCGGACACCCTGTTACTGTCAGCCAATGTCACTCACCCTCTATTTCCTCTCTCCTACCTCCTTCCTTTGTTAACTGGAGACAATCTGAGGCACATGGTATTTAAAAAAAAATTAAATACCCAGTGTTTCCAACAATTTCCTTATATGTCTAAAGCATTATATGCATAACTGTCCTCCTTTTAGTCTTTTAGACAAGGCAAATATTAATGACCTGAAAACTTTATCTAAAATAGAAGATTCTATATACATTTGAAAAATTTTCATCCAATGAAAACCTTATACAGTTCTGTGTACAGCACATATAGTATCAGTTACCATACTAATGGTTTTGTGCCTAATGTCCTTTAATTATTACAACACTCTTAATTGTACTATTATTAACACAATTTTAGAGATAATAAAATGAGATAGAGCTTTTTTCTTTTGTTGATTATGTTCCAGTTAAAGGTGAGATCACATAGTATTTGTCACTCACTGCCTGATTTATTTTACTTAGCATAATGCTCTACCCAGAGTCATTGAAATTAAGAACAATCTAACAATAGCCAGAAGGGAGAAGGGAGGGGACAGTGGGAGAAGAGTTTTCAGGAAGTACTATAAAGGATACATGGACAAAACCAAGGGGTTAGGTAGAAGCAAGGGAGAGAGGTGGGTTTAGAGGGGGTGGGGAGAAAATACAGACAACTGTAATTGAACAACAATAAAATAAATTTTAAAAAATGAGATACAGAGCTATTAAGTGACTGGTAAAGTAATGAAACAAGGAAGCTGTTAGACTGGGGTGGCTCTAATGTGCCTTGGTAGCCTACGTAAGCAAACCAAAACCTAAGCCAGAGTCAATGCACTTTAATACAAGAAAATAAAACTTAAGAACAATTGCCCTGGCCCAGTAGCTCAGTTGCTTAGAGTGTTGTCCTGATACACTGATACATCATGGTTGCAGGTTCAATCTCTGGTGAGGGTACATACAAGAAGCAACCAATGAATGAATAAATAAGTGGAAAAACAAATAGATGTGCATCTCCCTTGCCCCCTACTCCAAAATCAATAAATTTTAAAAAATCCGCAAAAGCCTTAAAAACAACCCATCACAAACAGCCACCTTATTTGCCTTTTCCCAAATAAGGCAACTACACAGGCTATATCTAATCTAATAGTTTCCTTGCTTTGATTCTGCATCTTGTCTATAAAAACTTCTTCCCCTGGCTCCTACCATGGAGCACTTTAACCATATTTGGTTTGGCCCAATTTGAATAGATGTTTGCTCAAATACAGTCTTGAAAATGTTCATGTGCCACATCTTATCTTTTAACATGACTTGCCCAAGGTCACTCAGTAGGCAACTGTCCAATCCACATCAATAGCAGGCAGTCTGCCTCCAAATCCTGCCCAGCAAACCCTGGTTTTGTTCTCCAGAAAAAGAAGAAGTAAGTACTAGGTCAGTGGTTTCAACCTTGGCTACACCAAGGGAGCTTATCTGACATAAGACATGTATCTATAATTTAGTATGAATTATCACAAATGAACAATAAAAAGACAAATAACCCAGTGTTTAAAACTAGATGAAAGACTTGAACAGATGCTCCATAAATCAAGATCTAAGAGTAGTCAACATCATTAATAACAGAGGACTGACATTAAAAGGACTAACGAGATGTCCTTTTACACCCACTAGAGCAGTGATCAAAAAGACTGATAACACCAGTGTTGGTGAAATGTAGAACAACTGAAACCCTCATATATAGCTGTTGGGCACGTAAACTAGTGCAACTATACTGCAGAACTGTGGCAAATTCATATGAAGTCAAAACACATCTAATCTTCAACCTAGCAGTTCTACTATAATATGCTTAACAGAGAGGAATGAATAGGTTCAAAAAAAGAGACTTCTCCAAGAATTCTCATAACAGCATTATTCCAGTTGTCCAGTATGACTAAAAAACTACTCCAAAGTCAGTGGCATACAACCACCATTTTTCATGCTCACAAATTAGAAAAGTCAGGGATTGAGAAGGGGCACAGTAGAGCAACTCCTCTGTCCCACCTAGCCAGTGTCTGACACAGCCATTCCCAAATGCCTAGCACACTCACCTCTGGCCTCTGGGCTGAGAGGTTGAAGTCCAGACTTGGTGGTTACTTTCAACCAAAATGTCTACAGTAGCTTTTTTTGGTATAGTGGTCTCAGGGTAGCCAGATTTCTTCCAGGGGAGCTCAAGCATCCCCCCAAGACTAGTATTCCCAGAGAACTTCCCAGCTTTGGGAAGCTTCATGGCCTTTTATATTACAGATTCACAAGCATCATAATGTCTGTATTAGTATGCTACAGTAGCCATAACAAAGTTCCACAGACTGAGGGCCTTACATAACAGATATTTATATTCTCACAGTTCTGAAGGCTGGAAAGTCCAAGATCAAGAGCTGGTGTTTGGTAAGGACAGTCTTCCTGGCTTGCAGATGGCCTCCTTCTCACTGTGTTCTTTCGCATGGCCTTTCTTCTGTATGTGTTTGTGTAGGGAAATAAAGAGAACCCTAGTCTCTCTCCCTCTTCCTATAAGAACACCAGCTTTATTTGGATAAGGGTCCCTCCTTACTGACCTAATTTAACCTTAATTACCTCCCTACAGGCCCTGTCTCCACATATAATCACATAGGGGTTAGGGCTTCAATATACGAATTTGGGGGGCACAATTTGGTCTAAATAGTATCACTTGCACAATTCCACAGTGTGAAGCAGTAACAAGACTGCCCAGCTCCATCGGGAAGGGATATGGAGACCATTTCTGTTGGAGGAGTATCAAAGACTTTGTGGCCATGTTTTAAAATCACTACATAGCTTGGGGATGGAGGAAGTAAGCAAAAAAGAGAAAAAAACTCATGGACATGGACAAGAGTGTGGTGATTGCCAGGAGGGCAGTGGGGGAGATGGGGGAGGATACGGGGGAATAAATGGTGATGGAAGGGAACTTGTCCTAGGGTGGTGAACACACAATACAGTGTATAAATGATGTGTTGTGGAATTGTGCACCTGAAACCTGTATAATTTTCTTAACCAGTGTCACCCCACTAAATTCAATAAAAAGAAAAAAATCCCTACATAGCTTTATTCATAACAGTCCCAAACTATAAACAATCCAAATTTCCATCAACATCAAAGTGAACAAATAATGATATATTCATGTAATCAAATGCTACTCAGCAATAAAAAAGTTTCTATTGTGATGGAAGTGTTCTGTGTTTGTTTTGGATAGTGGTCACACAAATGTATGTAATTGTGAAAACCTTTGAACTGAATACCTATGATAAGGACATTTTATTTCTCCATTTACACACGTACACACAAATAAGGATGACCGGGTGCTACTCCCAGAAATTTGAGTTCATTTAGTTTGGGACATATCTTAGGCATGAGGATCCTCAAAAGTTCTCCTCATGACTTCAAAGTAAAGCAAAGTTTGAGACCTTTTGCACCAGGCTGGTAAAAGATGTTTGAATGGAGGGAGAGGCTTATGTAACATCTTTCCATAGAACCCAGTGCTTGTTGTATGTGTTAGTTTTTTATTGCACAAATTACCATACATTTGGTACCTTAAAGCAACCTAAATAAGAACTATATTTTCTTATAGTTCTGAAGGTCAGAAGTTCAAGATGAGTCTTAAGGGCTAAAATTAAGATGTCAGAAGGGCCTTGTTTCTTCTGGAGGCTCCAGGAGCCTGTTCCTTGTCTCCTCCAGTTCTAGAGGTCATCCACATTCCTTGTCTTATGGCTGCTTCACTCTGATCTCTGCTTTTTGTCACATTACCTTTTCCTCTGACCCTTACCCCCCTGTATCACCCTTATAGGGACTGTTGTGATGACATTGGGCCCATTTGGATAACCTAAGGTAACCTCCCCATCTCAAGACCTTTAATTTAACCACAGCTGCCCAGTTCCTTTACCATGAAAGGAAACTTGTTCATAGCTTCTTGGGGTTAGGTTGTAGACATAGCTGAGGGGCCTGCCATACCGTGCTGTCCAAAATGCCTTTTTTGAGATGTAAGAGAGAAGACCGACTCCTCACCTAGAATGTTGGAGCCCAAAAGGCTTAGGAAGTTTCCACAGCCACCTCAAACTATTTCTTAAAAGTGACCTGCAAAAAAATATTTTGTATCTCCCTAGACTATAGCATTGCACGTCAGCTGTCCCAAATAACCAGGCCCTAGAGTAGTGATCGCATTAACAGAAAACTCAATCTCCTTTCTGAAGTCCCAGTACAACAAGCCCCATTACAATGTGAAAACTTAACAGTAACTGCCTTCTGTTATAAGGAGGAGAGGAAGTATAAATGTTACTCAAAGTAGTAGTAAAAAGTATTTGTAAAGGCATATATTCTCACCTCTCCTTTTATATAAAGATTGGAAGTGACCACCGCTCATTCTTATAACAATATGTGTTAATAGGACCCATCATAATGCCCATATCATGATCATTCTCTCTCTCCACCCCTCCCCCCTCCCCTCTCCTCCCCTCTCCTCTCCCTCCACTGCCTCACCAAATGTTTTTGAAGGCTTACTGAGTGCCAGGAAAAATATGCCTTGAAAGAAAGTGATCTTCCATTCCTACACTCTCATTATTCTAATTTCCTCCAGATGAACATTCCTAAAGTACCACTTTTCTATGTTGTTTCCCTCTGTCACTCGGGGTTTTATCTTGTCTATGCATTCTTTTCCCCTATGACTCACAACATGAACCTCAACCTCTAGCCAAACCAATCTAAATAGAGATAGTTAACTGCTTTCTATTTTGCTGCTTAAATTCTTAGCATAAAACATCATCAAGTGTCCTTCCTGCATGTCATGACTTAGGACACCAAGGATGCCAGTCACTCCTGGACACCCACATTGCACAGTGCCTCATCCCTCATCCTGCTCAAGGCCACTATCCCACCCAGCCCAGCTTCATGGCTCCACACCTACCTCGCCTTAGCCATACTCCAAGACTAGTCTGTTCTGTTGATCCCTTGTCAAATGACAATCATTCCAGAGGGTCAATGTGTCATGCTAGAAGAAGGTTGGGCCCCTGAAGCCCATTCATGGAAGTCTGAGCAGGCCCAGCATTTCAGTTAAGAAACTATTGGCCTAAGTCATCTCTGAAGTCCTTTCAACCAACAGAAGTCCAATAGCCTATCATTTTACCCCTATTATACCCCTTTAATACACAATACAAAATATAGAAGGAAGTAAAGATCCCAAGAAAGTAATCATGGAAGATCTACCCTTCCCTTATATTCAGCAACTACAGGCATCCCAGTACTGAAGTGCAGACCTTGGCCTTGCAATCCAAAACTGCTCTCTGAATCTTTGCAGGAAAGAGAATAGGTCTTTCAATCCATCCTTTAATGCTGTTGTTTATACACTAAGAGAGAGGCAAGGGTTATCATCAAGGGTTATTAGGTAGGGTTTCTCTCCCAAACCTAGCCAGTGCTCTGAAACAATCTCTATTTTCATCAAGCCTTACTTGGACCCGCATAGGAAGGTGGCCTTCCTGAGCTTCTGCCATACTTCTGCCCTTCTTAGTACCACTGCTGCTTCCCTCTGCTGGAGTCACAGTGTGCCATCTACTTTCTCTGCTTCTGCCCCAACCAGAAAGGAAAACTTGCCCTGGGGTCTTAGACAGACTGCTCCTTCCAAAGCTCAGGAACAGAGAAGCAAAGGAAGTCGTCCAGATGACTATTTTCTCCATAACCTGCTGCAGGGAGATAAGAGGGAGAATGCCACCTTCTCAAATGTTCAGGAGTGGATGTCACAAAGGGCTAAAACCGTATGCTAGTTCCTCACTTCCCATATTACAGTCTTTTTGCCCCCAAAACTGATGTCAATGCTTAGAAACAGAGATGAAACTCTGCAGCCTTCTTCCCAATTCTAGAGGAGCACCTCTTTCTCTTTCACCAAACGTTCAGATGGGAGAGAACCTTCCTCACCTTCCTGTTGCAAGATGATTCTCCATGGGTCTGTCACTTTTCTGCATGTCTTGTAAGCAAGGTGGTGGCTTCTGTTTGTTCTGGATTGTCTTTTCAAGAATATTTGTATAGTGAACAGCCTTAGAAGACAGAGTTGTTTTTCTCCAGAGCAAAGGGCAGTTTGCTTATAGCCTTGGAAGATAGAGTGTCTCCCATCAGAACAAAGGGGTAGGTAGCCTTACTGCTCATTATCAAATATTCAGAGTCTTTATGCTCAGAGATCCTTCTGAATTACAACCTCCTGTATGTGCTGGTGTTACCTTGCCTGGTTATATTAGTGGTCAGAGAAACAGCTCAAGGAAAGGTGCACTGCTCTTTCTCCTGCTCTGGTTTTAAGTAGTAACACTGCTTCTGCAAGCGTCCATAATAGACTTGGACACCCTAACTTGCTATCTTTCAAGTAGGGTGATTTTGAGAGCAGACACTTCCTTCCAGTCATGGACACTGCCTTGTGTTTGACTCAGGGCAAACCACCCCACAGTCTACTCTGTCAAAGCCTCTGAGTCCTGAACACTTCAGGTTTATTAAGCCAATTAGCACTGCATCTGGAAAAACAAAATTTCATTTTCAATTTGATGATATGCTTTTTGCTGTATTATAGACAATAGAAAATTCCAAAACAATTAAAAAATATATATAAATCTAGCCCTGGCCATAAACCTAAAGCTAACCCTAACCCTAAACCTAACCCGAGCCCTAATCTGAAACGCCATCCTAACCCTAGTCCAAGCCATAGCCATAGCCCTAACCCTAACCCTGAACCTAAATCTATCCCTATCCCTAAATAAAAAAAAGAAAAGAAAAGAAAATTCCAGATGTTGCCAACACTTACGAATCTTCAAGGTTAAAGGGTATTTCCAAGTTCTATATGTGATAATTTAGTGCCACCTACAGGCTGCTGTCTAACGAGGCACTCTAGGTGGCACAGATGGTCTGTTCCCACAGTTCATCCATGGTGGGATGGAGTGATCATGCAAAGGAGGGGTGAATCTCACAAATATAATGAGGAAAAGAATCTAGATGGAAAAAGCCATACAAGTATTGTATTATTTACATAAAGTATGAAACCAGGCGAAACGAATTGTATCAGTTTTCCAGAGGAGAGAATCAGAAGAACATGTATTTTATTTAAATTCCTCTTTAAATATATACTTAAATATCTTCATACACAGATAATTTTTATAAATATGTATTAATACATATAAATGCATATGTTTAAAAGATGTATATTTAAAGGGATTCATTTTAAGGTGTTGGTTCATGTGATTGTGAGGGCTGGCAAGTCTGAAATTTGTACAACAGGTTGGTAGTTATAGTCTTAAGACAGAGTTCCTATTTTTCCTCTGGAAAATTTTTGCCTTTGCTCTTAAGGCTTTCAAATGAACAGATAAGGCCCATCCACATTATCGAAGGTAATCTCCTCTACTTAAAGTCAACTGATTATAGATGTTAATCACATCTACTAAATTCTTTTACAGCAACATTTAGACTAGTATTTGACTAAGAACCTGGCACTATAGCCTAGCCAAGTTGACACACAACTGGGCACATATACATACCTACTTTCCCCTGCAGAGATGCAAAGTTCTTGAATGATGTTTACTCTTCATCTCGATATCCCATGACTTAAATATTACGATGTGAAATTAACAATACTTAAATACCAGTATATAAAGTTAATATATCTTATATCATGTAATAAAGGAATAAGAAGGGAAGAAGCCAAAGATATTATACACACACACGTAAACATATTTATAACCAAATAAGGAAGATACTTATAACAATTACTGTCCTTATTTCTAGAACTGGTCATGTGGTTGTAGCTGGTATTTATAACAATCTTCTTTTACTACTCATTCTATATTACCTTTGCTTTTAGCAAGCATCTCACCTGAAAGTGATTCTTTGCCTGGTCTGTTACACAAACCTTCATTCTTGAGATTAGTAGTCCTGACAGTATTGGATTGTTGAAGTTTTCCACTGATCTTAATGCCAGGGCATGTTAATACTAAGAGACACCCTAACAGATCTCCTATAATCCAAATATACTCTCCCTTACATCCATTGTTGAGGACCAGCCCAATTTCCTCTTAGTAGTCAGGAGCGATCACCCCAGACAGCAAAACTCCCTTCTTTTCCTGATGATTCAGAGACATGAGGAACTCAAAGTGTTTGGATAACAATCTTAACTTCCAGTTCAATAGAACTGTGTGTCTCTGGGTGAGAGCATTTCTCCCTTTGAAACAAAGACTTCAGAACTAGAAGAGCATACAGTCATGGGACAGGAAGCAAAAATTTTGCTAGCAGGTTAATATTGAGTACTGCTCCTCTCATTTCCATCCCATTGATTCCTGGCTGTGGGATAAAACAGCACCATATATTGGACACCGATTCAGAGCTTATACAACCTCCTGGAGAACATTGTCCCAGCCCAGCACTGTATTTCCTCCTAGCTGGCACTGTAACTGACTCTTTCCAAAAGCCATTCCACCCTTCAATCAAGACTCCTGCTTCAGTGAGGTGGGAAACATAGTAAGACCAGTGAATTCCATTGCCATACTTAATTTGTTAAGTGAATTTCTAGAGCAGAAGCAATGCTGTGTAGAATACCATGACAGTGGACAAGGCATTCTCTATGTCCATTATGGTAATTTTGTTAGAAGCATTGTATTCAGGGAAGGAAATCCATATCCGGAGTAAATGTCTCTCTCAATAAGAACACAACATTGCTCTGACTGGTGTGGCTCAGTGGGTTGAGCAACATCCTGTGAGCCCAAAGGTCACTGGTTCAATTCCCAGCCAGGGCAGATGTCTGGGCTGTGGCCCAAGTCCCAGGCTGGGGGCATGCAAGAGGCAACGGATTGATGTTTCTCTTGCATATTGATTTTTCTCTCGCTCTCCCTCCCTTGCCCTTTCTCTAAAAATAAATAAATAAAGTCAAGAAGAAGAAGTAAGAAGAAGAAGATGACAACAATGATAAAGAAGAACAAAAAGAAAATACTGCCCCTTTCATAATGGAAGTGGTCCAATGTCATCAACTTGCTACCATGTAGCTGGCCAATCAAGCTGGGGAGGCTGCCATAATGAGGAGTCAGTGTTGGTCTCCACTGCTGACAGATTGGGCACTCAGCAGTAGTTGTAGCCAGATCAGTGTTGGTGAGAAGAAATCCATATTTCTGACTCCGTGCGTAACCTCCATCCCTAAAATCATGAATGTGCCCATTGGGTGATGGCAGGAGTAGGTAAAAAAAAGAGTCTGATTTGTCTCCACAGACTGAGTCATTCTAACCACTTGATTATTAACATCCTCCTGCTAAGATCACCCTTTGGTGAACATTTATGTGGGTCACAAACATCTTCATGTTTTTCCACATTCATAGAGGTTTATCCACCAATTTTCCAATCATGTTCCTCCAAGTCCCTGACCATCAAGCCACAGTACATAATTGTACTCCTGGACATTTCTTTTTCCAAGCAAAGTAAACAACCAGGGTACACTGCTCAAAGTTCTGCTGACTGGGAAGAATTCCCTTCATCACTGTCCTTCAGGGAAGTCCCAAGAAAGAGTGGTAATCCTTCACTTGTACCCTTTTGGTTGGTGTCTGAATATCAGGCAGAACCATCTATAAACCTCACTTGAGTTTTGTCTTCCTTAGTCAACTGATTGTAGAGAACTCCCCATGGGGCCATAGTGGGGCTTGAAACAGAGAAGGTAGTGGAGCAAGAGTGGGGACTAAGGGCACCATTCAAAAGTAGTAGCTATTTGGGTCACTCAGTAAATGGGCTAGAGTAGCACACCCAAATGAGGAATATGTAGCCTCCAAAATCCAAAGAGGCCCACTAGGTATTGTACCTCTTTTTTGGTTGCAGGAAGAGTTTGATGCAACAGCTTATGCTTCATTTTATAAGGAATATCTTGACATCAGCATACTATCATAAATGTAATGGAGAACTGTAATATTTTATAGAAAGGAAAGTAATCAAGATCCCTGTGAATTAAATTATGACATAGGACTGGAGAGTTGATATAACCCTGAGGTTTGATAGTGAAGGTGTATTGCTGGCCTTGCCAGGTGAAAGCAAAGTGTTTCTGGTGGTCTTCATTTACAGATATAGAAAAAAGAGCTGTTGTCAGATCAAAAGATGCATACTAGGTGCCAGAATATGCATTAATTTGCTCAAGCAATGAAGTCACATCTGATATGGTAGCTGCAAAAGGAACCGCAACTACATTGGAAGTTAGGGATTCCACATACAAATTTGGGGGGGCCCAATATGACTGTATATGGACTTAGGCCTTGTAGAAAGGTAATTAAGGTTAACGGAGGTCATAAGGGTGGGACCTAATCTAATAAGACTTGTGTCTTTATAAGAAGAGAAAGAGATACCAGCGACCTCTCTCTTTCCGTGTGCACAGGTGAAAGGCCAAGTGAGGACACAGTGAAAAGGCAGCCATCTGCAAGCTAGGAAGAGAACTCTCACCAGAAATGAAATCTGTTGACACCGCTGAGACTTCTAGCCACCAGAATTGTAAGAGAATAAATTTTTGTTGTTTAAGCCACTGAGACTGTGGTACTTTATCAATTTTATCACGGTAGTCCAAGACAAGTAATACAACAGTGAAAGTGTATTGCTGACCTTTCCAGCTGACAGCAAACTGCCTCTGGTAGAAGTCTTTATTTACAAGTATTGCAGAAAAAGCATTTTCCAGATAAATAGTTGCAAACAAGGTACCAGGGGATGTGTTTATCTGCTCAAGCAATGAAGCCACATCTGGTATAGTAACTGCAATCGCAGTGACTCCCTGGGTAAGTTTATGATAATCCACTGTCATTCTCCAAGATCCATCTGTTTTCTACACAGGCCAAATAGAGCAGTTAAATGGGGCTATGGTACCTCTGTATCCTTTAAATCTTTGATGGTAGTATTAATCTCTGCAAACCATGCAATGCTATATTGCTTTTGGTTTATTATTTTCCTAGATAGAAACAGTCTAGTGGCTTCTACTTAGACTTTCCAAACGTAATAGCACTCCTACTCCAGGTCAGAAAACTGGGGTGGGGCTTCTGTCAGTTGCTGAAGGAGTCTACACCCATGTATTCCAGAACTGGAGAAATAAACACAGGATTGGTTTGGGGACCCATGAGCCCCATTGTGACGTGGACCTGAGCTAAAATTCCACTGATCACCTATCTCCATAAGCCCCTACTCTGACTGGTGAACTGCAGTTATGATTTGGGTCTCTGGAAATTAGTGTCAGCTTTGAGTTAGTGCTCAGTAACTCCTAAAAGTCTAATTATTTTCTTTTCCCCAAAGCATATTAAGTACAGAGAAAGGCCCTAGGTCTCCAAGGAAAGGCTAAGAGGAAGATTAACAGGATATAGTTTTCTGGACCCTTCTTGGAAGAGATCTGGCCTTCCATTTATTCAAGGGGTTCTGGATCTCTAAACTTGCTCAAGGCTGGAATTGATAAAAGGTATGACTCTTTGTTTTTATGAGTCAAGGCTCTTGTGCACTTGGTCTAGAACTCTTCCACTTATACAATTGAAGTGTCAATTCATATGCCACCCATCTATTCTTTTCTAGGGACACCATGATCACCTAGCTAATGCCATAGGTCTCTGTCAGTAAAACTATTTTGATTACTGCTTTGAATCTGATATCTACCATCTTAATTGGGCCCACCTATCTTTGGCAATTATCCTGCAATCCTGGGATCCAATTATTCTTGGTGCATTTTAAAAATCCCAGTTCAATGGCAACAGTTCCTACTGTAATTCCTGACCTATAGTGAAGATTGACCATGGGAATTATTCAAGGATACTGGGGCTCCCCTCACAAATTTCTATCATGATGAAAAGTATGTCTTCTATAACTTCCCAGAGTGAGTGAGGTTTTACATGATAAATCTACTCTAATATTTCAATACCCCTAAGCCTTTAGATCCCTTCTGTTAGAGTATACTAAATCAGGTCTGGCATTTCAACTTCATTTAGTGTGGGCCACCTTTTGGAACGTATTTCAGCCAACCAACCAACCAACAAACCATCCAACCAAATAAACCAGTCTGAGATCTTTCTAACCCCTTGAGTTACAACACTGAACCCAGAATCTGTGTTTGGTCAGTTCATATCAATAAATTCAGCCTGATCCTATTTTAGTTACCTTCCGCCATTATCCCATACCCTTAATACACATATTCCATATATAATATATATATACATATACATATTCCATACATATTCTGCAGAATTATGTCTGTATAAATTGAAAAAATAATACAGTTCTTTCGGAGTATAGTTCACCTCTTCAGGGGTCAAACTTTGTACTTCACCTTTTGGGGCTTCCTGGGACTTGGGTTTTCCTATAGCTCTAGAAGCAAAGAGGGGTGCCTGTGGTGAGTCCTGAGAAAAATCAGCAGTGTCTTGTAAGGCAACTACCTCAGAGGAGGCCATCAGAGGCTCCCAAGATAAAGCAGAGTGAAGTAGATAGGGGTAGAATAGTTGCTTCTACTGGCAAAAGAGACTTAGAGAATTTAGGTTCAATGTCTCCAGGTTCATCAGGATCTGATCATATGTACCCATTCTAATTCTTATAATCTTCTTTTTTTCTAATCCATGCCATTATTTTAATAGCAGAGCTTCCTTCTGAAGCTGGGAATTCAACCTCTTGTAGGATGAAACTCTGGATTTGGTTTTGAGACATCTCAGCTCTGTGGTAGCAGGAAACAAGTAATTCAAGGCAAGCAGAAAATTTCCAGTCAGTTATATGGTGTTCGAGCTAGGAATTTGAAGTCTCAAGTTCATCTTTTTCTTTCCTTACTAAAGAGCAACCAGCTAACCTCGTTATACTCATTAGTTTAACAAATATGTTCTAGGGTACTAAATATATGCCCACTCAAAATGTGGACATGTACTTAGTCCAAATATTTTGTAAATATTTGATTAGGAATATCCATTATTAATATTTTGGGTATTCCTAGTGCCATGGACATTGACGCCAACTTTATCACTGGAAATAAAATCATTAGTGCCTTCAATAGAATCATATTAGAGAACCAATTGCAGAGACCACAGAACCAATTCAGAAAATTCATCCTTAAGATTTTCTTCCTTTAGAGAGAATCTTAAAATCAGCAAGAGAAAAAGAGAGAGTTACCTACAAAGGAGTTCCTATAAGACTGTCAGCTGATTTCTCAAAAGAAACATTGCAGGAAAGAAGGTGCTGGAAGGAAGTATTCAAAGTCATGAAAAGCAAGGATTTACACTCCAGATTACTGTATCTAGCAAAGTTATCACTTAGAATAGAAGGGCAGATAAAGTGCTTTCCAGATAAGGTCAAGTTAAAGGAGTTCATCATCACCAAACCCTTATTATATGAAATGTCAAAGGGACTTATCTAAGAAAAAGATCGAAACTAGGAACAGTAAAATGACAACAAACTCACAACTATCAACAACCAAACCTGAAACAGAAACAAAAACCAACTAAGTAAACAACTAGAACAGGAACCGCTTCACAGAAATAGAGACAACATGGAGGGTTATTAGCAGGGAAGGGGAGGGGAGGAATAGGGGAAAAGGTACAGTGAATAAGTAACATAAATGGTAGGTAGAAAATAGATAGGGGGAGGTTAAGAATAGTATAAGAAATGTAGAAGCCAAAGAACTTATATGTACTACCAATGGACACGAACTACAGGTGGGGGGCAGGGGCAGAATGTGGGCGAGAAAGCATGTGCAGGTCAGAGGGGAATAAAGGGGGGGAAATGGGACAACTGTAATAGCATAATCAATAAAATATATTAAAAATAAATAAAATAAAATGTAGCCTGAGTAAACTAAAGCAAAAAAAAATTGGCTGGAAATGAAAAGTCCCAGCTCCACACCAGGCCCCCATCCCCAGCCCAGGGTTTCAGTGCCAGGAATATAAGTCTCCATAATTTATGTTGCAAAAACCAGTAGGGCCTGAACTGGTAGAGAAAACTTCTGGAGCCCCAAACAATTCCTCTTAAAGAACCCCCACACATGGACTCACCTACTCAGTGACTCCCTCTGAGCTCCTGCACCAGGATAGCTGCTTGGAAGGCACCAGTAGCATACAAGGAGAAACTGAAGTACCAGACATCAAGGCGAGAGTTGGGGGACAGCTTTCTCTGAGACAGAAAGGCAAGCAGAAGCCATTTGTTTCTTTTCTGAACCCTTACCCCACAGAGCCACAGAGCTGACAGGTTGATGCCACATCTGAGACTCCATCAACCTGGCTAACACTGTTTGCCCCACTCTGGAGATCCCCTGAGGCTCTGTCTCATCCAACTTACAGATGTTAACATGGCTTTCCCATGTTAGCTGGTGTTGGCTCATGCTTCACAACTTCCTGAATCCTTTAAAACAGCAACAGCTAGTCTCAGTGAGCCCACAGCCCCCATACCACTGGCTAAATCACCTCAAGCCTGGCACTAGCAACAGCCAGCTGAGACTCATAGCTTGGTTTTGCCTGGAAATGTCTAAACCCAGCACAAGTAGCAGCCACCTCATATGGCTTTATAGCTCAAGCAAGGTGGCCCTGGGCAAAATACAGGTTGGGGATGACAAAAAACAAAAAAAATTTTCTTCCTTTAGAACCAGTCTTGGTATCATTTTTTTTTTTTTTTTTTTTACCATTTAGGGTTTTCCAGAGATACAAAACCAATAGATTTTATATATGTGGAAATTTCAAGAAATTGGCTTATGTGATTGTGGGGGCTCACAAATCTGGCATTTATAGAGCAGACTGGCAGGCTGGCAACTCAGGCAGGATTTCTGTATTACATTCCTAGGGCAGAATTCCTTCTTTTCCCAGGTAAATTTCATCGTTTGCTCTTAAGGCTTTTAATTGAATGGATGAGGCACATTCACATTATTGAGTATAATTCCTTTTACTTAAAGTCAAGTGACTGTAAATATGGACAATCACATCTACAAAATAATGTTGTGTAAACATCTAGACCAGTGTTAGAGCAAATGGGCACTGTAGCCTTCCCAATTTGACATATAAGATTAACCATCACATGCTATTATATCCTGTTAGAAATGAGGACAGCAATTATCTTTGGGGCAGAGGGAGTAATGACCAGAAGGGGGCACAAGGAGAGCTTTGGGGTGCTGGTCAGGCTCTGCTTCTTGATCCAGTGATGGTTGCATGGATATATTCAGTTTGTGAAAATTCTGTGAGCTTGCCCTGGCTGGTGTAGTTTAGTGCATTGAGCTTGGACTGTGAACCAAAGGGTTGCCAGTTAAATTCCCAGTCAGGGCACACGCCTGGGTTGCGGGCCAGGTCCCCGATGTGGGCCATGTGAGAGGCAACCACACATTGATGTTTCTCCCCCCCTTCCCCTCTAAATAAATAAATAAAATATTTAAAAAGAATTCTGTGAGCTCAATACATATGACATGTGTATATTTTGAAATGTATGTTTTACTTAATTAAAAAGAGTAAAATGTTAAGAAAAAAGGAAGACAAAAACAATGAAAACAAGAAAAAAGCATTACATCAGTTATGAAGAAAATTTTTTGTTAGAAATTACCATGTATAACTCTATATTGATAAACATCTTGGTGAAATATATTTTAAAGGAAAAATAAAAGTATAAGCACATATAATAAAACCTACATCAATAAATAAAGCATGCCTATGGTGATCTTCACATGGTACACAGCAGCAGAAATGACTAAATAGACCACATTTTGCTATTTTGCCATGCATATGTTAAAAAGAATGAAAGAATGAACTTGGGAGAATGTGGAAGGATCTCCAAGACATATTGGATATTTTTAATTTATTTTTTAAAAGAAAAAAACTTTATAAAGTTATAGTCATTCTGACATGGATATTTTTAAAAAGCAAAAATTGGCATAGTATTTGTAAATTTATTTTATTTTTGCAAATTTATTTTAAAAGCACTTGTGAACATTTAATGATTTCCCCTCCATGTGGCTTTAAGCTACCAGCACACAAGCCCACCAATACTCTTAATCTTCTCCTTAGTGCTTCTGCTGAAGAATTTGGCCTTCACAATGACGGGCTACTTTGGGAGTTTTCCCTTCCCCAGGACTTTGTAGTAGCCCACATCACATCACATCAATGATGGCAGCGGCTAAGTCTTGTTTTTTGGCAGCGCTGACCTGTGTCTGCTCACTGACCAAGTTGCACAGTTTATCCAGGTTGACAGTGGGGCAGAAGCTCTGGTTCCTCTTTAAGTGGTAGTGTCTCCTACCAACTTTCCCAAAGTAACCTGGGTGATATTTGTCGAAGTTGATCCTGTGATGATGCAAGCCACCAGCATTACCTCAGCTTCCCGGGTGCTTCTTGTGCTTGCTGATGCAGCCGTGGCCCTGGCTCACATGGCCCCGAAGTTTCCGGGTCTTCCTCAGTCTGGATGGCATCTTGGTGGCTGAGACGCCACAAATTTATTTTTAAAAATACGAACTTTATGATAGTAGGTATACATAAATGTTTTGCACACTGTAAATCAATAGAAAGATGCGGAGGGGTACCCAGTAACGGTTGTATTCTTTGGGCAGGGAAATTAGATTGTGTGGTAAAAGGGAACTTTAACTTTTTAGTCTCTATATATACCTATATTTTAAAAACATTTCTTACAGTAAACAATGTTATAATAATTATCTAAGTTTAAGAAATCATCAAAAACTAAGGACACAAATCACAGACTGGGAGAAAGTAGTTCATAAAGACATCTGATGAAGGGCTATTACCCAAAACATGCAAAGAAATCTTAAAACTCAACAATAGAAACAAATAACTGGATTAAAAAATGGGCAAAAGTGGTACAGATAGCAAATAAGCATATGAAAGATGCTCCACATATGGCATCAGGGAAATCCAAATTAAAAAATGAGATACAACTATATTATGTATTAGAATTGCCAAAATCCATAACACTGACAACACCAAATGCTAGTGAGAATGGAGCAATAGCAACTCTCATTCATGGGTGGTGGAACTGCAATGGTACAGCCACTTTTAAAGCTTTGTGGTTTAAAAACATGCTCTTATCGGATGATTCAGCAATTATGGTCCTTAGTACATACCCAAAGAAGTTGGAAATTTATGTCCACACAAAAACTTGCAAACAGATATTTATAGTAGCTTTATTCATAATTGCCAAAACTTGGAAGTATCAAAGATTTCCATTCCTGCCCAAGTCGGTCTTCTCCACTAGCTCTGAGCACTCAGCCCGTCTCAGAGGAAACAAATTGGACCGTTGATCAATATTTACTCAACGCTGAGGAGTGGGGATGGCATTCTTTAACTTCTTCACTTTGCTTCGTTTCCGTATTTCAACAACGAGCCCTTCTCGCGTTCATTAACGAACAAGGCCCAAACCTAGCTCAACAGCTGCCCACCATTGTGCTCCTTCAACGAGGCGCAGGCGCACTTGCAATAGCCTACCGGGGCACGACGGGACGAGGGGCGGGGCTGGGGCGGGGCTGGGGCGGGGCTGGGGGGTACGTAGCCCGGGCACGCACCTCGCACGCTGGGTCGAAGGGGTCTTAGTGGCTTGTGGTTGGTGCTCCGCTGGGGCTGTCCTTTCCGAAGCGAGTGGTGGAGACGAAGAAGGTTTGGGCCTGGTGGAAGCCATGTTTGTGGCACGCAGCATCGCGGCGGACCACAAGGATCTCATCCATGATGTTTCTTTTGACTTCCACGGGCGGCGGATGGCGACCTGCTCCAGCGACCAGAGCGTCAAGGTGCGCGCATAGCCTACGGCCCGGCCGAGCCCGGAAGGAGGGGAGCGGGAGCGTGCTCGAACCGCTGTTTTGAGCGGAGGGACCGGGGTGTAATAAGGCGGCTAGTTCCTTCATTTAGGCGCGCCATCGGTCACGAGGTCTAGAGTCCGAGGGAGGCATACACGCTCATGCCATTTGGTCTGCCCCGCTATCCTCGCCCCTTATTGTGAGGACACAGCCTTTCCACTGGGCCATGCAGCCTGTGCAAAGCCGCCGCGCGTTCTGGCCACCGTGCGCGCTCCTGCAGCGGACGTAAGCTGAGAGCCCGCGGGCTTCGCGCCAACCATTGCGGTCCTTGTGGGCAGGAACAAGGCACTTTCCTTAGCTTCGTTCTCAGTAAAGCTTTATCGCTCCGCGGACTTCTGGTTTTACCTCTATTAAGTTACTACGCTTGTTCATTGAGGGGACTGTGCCACGGGGACCTGTAGGGCAGTCAGTTCGAGTGTGTTCACTACTGCTGTGTGCCTGTCGGGCTTTATCTGGGGAGATTGATCTCCTTGTGTTCAGATGGGAGGCACCTTGATTCACGATGAAAGAAAAATTAAATTTATTTATATCCAATTAAGTTATTTACTTACTGTCAGGAAATTGAAGTGTGTGTGTGTTTTTTTTTAATTACTGTAAACCTCTATACCTTTCCGACAAGCAGAATAACTGATAATGAGGATGATATTTGAAATTTAGGAACCTCAGAGATGAAAGTTGGCGTGTGAGTTATTTGCATTCTCGGCAATTACAGAATAACTGCAAATCTGAAGGATGGTATTTCTTCTTGTTTTTCATAGTCAAGTTTGATACCTGTAATTCCTTCAAATAAGAGTTTTCCTTCTTGAAAAACGGTAGTGCCGCCAAATCTATTGAGTAATGAAGTGTAACCTGTAAAAGGTTTGGAATTACTTAAAAATTCATGTTTGTGGTAAACTAACCATTTTAAAGTGTACATTACAGTTCAGGGTTGTTAAGCACAACATTCACGTTATGCAACCATCACCATTGTACATCTCCACAACTTTGTCTTCATCCTAAACAGAAACTCTCTACCTAGTAACTCCCTCTCAATCTGCACCCAGCCTCTGGTGACCTCTCGTTCTTTTTCTTTGTAAATTTGATTATTCTGGGTACTTCGTATAAATGGAATCATACAATATTTGTTCTTTTGTGTCTGGTTTACTCCACTTACTGTGATATTTTCAAGGTTCATTCATATTTGTAATATGTATCAATTTCATTTTTAAGATTCAATAATATTTTGTATGAATACACCACATTTTGTTTATCCATTCATCCATCTACTTTTTGGCTATTGGGAATATTTCATTAACGTCTGTTAATTGAATAGATAGTACACTTTTTTTTGTATCCACTTATTACTGAATCTTTTAACAAACTATAGAAATGATCCCTGAAAGTATAGTCTTTGAATCTTTTAGTAGATATTTCAGTTTGGAGGTTTTGTCTGTTAGAGAAGTGTTGCAATGAAGATCTTTTTTAACTTAGCTTTTTATATATTTGGGTAATTTCCTTAGGCTCATTCCAGTAGAGAAATTAGTGAGTATTTGAAAAGCTTTTGAGAATAATTGGCAAATTGCTTTTTATTTGAGCATGTAAAATGTTTGTTTATTGTCCTTTAAAAGGGTTCAAGGTTTGGTTTTAAATCAGGCTGCATAACTTTCATCAGTCTGAAATCTCTCTCACCATGTCAAAGTGGCTTCAGCTATCAATACTTCATTAATTCCAAAAGTTACAAGAAACAATTTTGAGTAAGAAAATCAAGCCCTGAGAAGAGTTAACCTTAGTCTGTAATTTAAAACAAAATGAGGGCTAATGTTTCAAATGGCATTTTACACCCTCCTCAAACAGAACTAGGAACGTGATTTTCCTAAGACAGGCAGTCACTAGATACTGGTGGACAGTTGTGTGTGCGTGCAAGTACACATCTATTTTTCTTTCTCTCTGTCTCCCTCTCTCCCTCCTCCGGCTTTCTCCCTCCCCCAAAACAACAGAAATCAGCGCATGTCAAAGGAAAAAGGTTTTTTGTGGTATTGATCAAAACCCTTGGACTCAATAGACACAATCTCTGAGCTTTGAGAATATTGTTTTGCTCTCGAGCCTATGTTAAGGGAATCTATTGTGTTCTGGACTAAAGAATTTTGGATAGTACCATCATTTCCCACTTTAAAATCCTGGAAGCAACAAAAAGCATTATTTTGTTTTATTTGGGGGTATAAGAGATAAGAAAATCTACAGATTTTTATTTAGTTAAAAAGCAAAACAACTCTGGCATAGGAGATAGGCAGTTCACTTAGTCAGCCAGTGTCTGAGGTATCATTAATGACAGTCTCAGTTCATTCCTGTTGACCCAGCTGATCCTAACAAAAAAGGAAGTTTATGGCTCTTAATGGCAAATTCTAGCAGTACTAGATGATCCTAACCCTTTATTCACATCCTTAGAAGCAGAGAACTAGAAAGTGTGTAATACTTTTTAAAAATTCTTGTTTATTCTATTACAGTTGTCCCAATTTTTTCTCCTTTGCCCTCTGTCCATCCCTGCTCCCACGGTCCATCCCCACACCGTTGTCCATGTCCACGGGTCATTCATACATGTTTGACTAATCCCTACCTCCTTTTTCTGTCATTATCCCTCTTCCCCCATCCTCTGGCAGCTGTCTGTCCCCTTTTTCCATGTCTCTGGTTCTGTTTTACTTGTTTATTTTGTTCATTAGATTCCTCTTATAAGTGAGATCATATGGTATTTGTCTTTCACTGACTGGCTTATTTCACTTGGCATAATACTCTCCAGTTCCATCCATGATGTTGCAAAGGGTAGGAATTCCTTCTTTCTTTGTGCTGCATAGTATGGTATTTCATTCTATAAATGTACCACAGTTTTTTAATCCATTCATCTACTGATGGGCACTAAGACTGTTCCCAACACTTGGCTATTGTATGTAGTATTGCTATGAATATTGGGGTGTGTAAGTTCTTTTGAATTGGTGTTTCAGCATTCTTAGGGTATAATCCCAGCAGTGACCCAGCACTGAGTCAAAAGGCAGTTCCATTTTTATTTTTTTAAGATTTTATTTATTTTTCTTTAGAGGGGAAGGGAAGGAGAGTGGGAGAGAAATATCAATGTATGGTTGCCTCTTGTGCGTCCCCTGCTGGGAACTGGCCTGCAACCCAGGCATGTGCCCTGACTGGGAATTAAACCAGCAACACTGTGGTTCGCAGGCCCATACTCAGTCCACTGAGCTACACCAGCCAGGGCCCATTTTTAATTTTGTGAGGAAATTCCATACTGTTTTCCACAGTGGTTGTACCAGTCTGCGTTCTCAGCAACAGTACACTAGGGTTCCTTTTTCTCCACATCCTCGTCAGCCCTTGTTGGTTGCTGATTTAATAATGATGGCCATTCTGACTGGTGTGAGATGATAGCTTATTGTGGTTTTAATTTGCATCTCTCTGGTGGCTAGAGATGTTGAGCATTTTTTTATGTCTGTGGGCCCTTTGTATGTCTTCCTTGGAGAAGTGTCTGTTTAGGTCCTTTGCCCATTTTAAAATTGGATTGTTTGTCTTCCTGGTGTTGAGTTGTATGGGTTCTTAATATATTTTGGCGATTAAACCCTTGTTGATGTATCATTGGAAATATGTTCTCCCATCATCGTCAGGTCGGTTCCCTTTTAATTTTGATGGTGGTTTTTTTAGCCATGCAGAAGATTTTTAATTTGATGTAGTCCCATTTGTTTATTTTTTCCCTTATTTCCTTTGCCCTAGGACACAGGTGGCAAATACACATGGCCCTCCACATTGTTTTATCTGGCCCTGCACCTTGTTTCTACCCAGTTGCAGTGCTGAGCTCTCGCTTAACTGATACGTTCGGCCCCTTTGAAGGCAACCATGAGACTGATGGGGCCCCTGGTAAAAATGAGTGACACCTCTGCCCTAGGAGATATATCGGCAAAAATATTGTATGTGGGATGTCTGAAATTTTACTGCCTGTTTTTTCTGCTAGGACTTTTATGGTATCACAACTTAATGTTTAAGTCTTATATCCATTTTGAGTTTATTCTGGTGTATGGTGTAAGTTGGTGGCCTAGTTTCATTTTTTGGCATGTCCCAGTCCAGTTCTACGAACACTGTTTATTGAAGAGCTTATTTTTACTCCATTTTATGCTCTGTCCTCTTTGTCAAATATTAATTGACCATAGAGATATGGGTTTGTTTCTGGACTCTGTATTCTGTTGCATTAATCCATGTGTCTGTTCTTATGATCACAGTACCAGACTGTTTTGATTACAGTGGCCTTATAGTATAGCTTTGATATTAAGTATTGTTGGTATGGTCCCTCCTACTTGTTCTTCATCCTAAAGATTGCTGAGGCTATTCTGGGTCTTTTTGGGTTCCATACAAATTTTTGAAGTATTTGTTCTGATTTGTGAATTATGCCATTGGTATTTTAGTAGGAATTGTGTTGAACCTATAGATAAAGTAGAGACATTTTAATGATGTTAATTCTTCTAATATATGAACACAGTATATGCTTCCATTTATTTGTATCTTCCTCGGTTTCTTTCTTCAGTGTTCTTTAGTTTTCCAGGTGCAGGTCTTTTATCTTTTTGGTTAAATTTATTCCTAGGTACTTTTTAATTTAATTTAATTTTTTGTTGCTATAGTAAATGGGATTTTTTTCTTAGTTTCTCTTTCTGATAGCTATTCATCATTGGTGTTCAAAACACCACCGATTTCTGAATATTGACTTTCTGTCCTGCTACCTTGCTGAATTCACTTACTAGGTTGAGTAGTTTTTTGGTGGACCTTATAGGGTTTCATAGGGTTTCAAAAGTGATGTGTGTACTATCACTTTTACAAATAATGACAGTTTTACTTCTTCTTTTCCAATTTGGATTCCTTTTATTTCTTCTTGTCTGATCTCTGTGGCTAGGACCTCCAATGCTAGATTGAATAAGAGTGGTGAAAGCTGATGCCTTTGTCTTGTTCCTGATCTTAAGGGAAACACTTTTAGTTTTGGCCCATTGAATATGATATTGGCAGCAGGTTTTTCATATATGGCCTTTATTATGTTGAGGTCCCCTCTAGTCCCACTTTGCTGAGCGTTTTTATCATAAATGGGTGTTGGATTTTATCAAATGTTTTTTGTGCATCAGTGGATATGATTATGTCATTTTTGTTTTTAATTTTGTTCATGCAATGTATCACATTTATTGATTTGTGAATATTGTACCATCCTTGCTTGTGAATATTGTACCATCCTTGCATCTCTGCAATAAATCCAACTTGATCATGGTGTATAATCTTTTTTTTTTTGTACAGGCTGAGCCACAGTCAGAACCCAGATATGCAGGCTGTGCAAGGCTTCCACCCCTCTGCTGACAGCAGCATATCTTGAACAGCTGTGAAGTCCAAGCCCTTGGGGGTCCTTTCTGTTAGCACCAGGATTATGTTTCTCAGGATGGTCAAGGTTGTCCCCAGACCGGGATGGGAAAGAGGAAGGTACAGATGGGGTCTACATAGTTGTACTCTGGCTTGAAGTAAAAAATATAGGCTGCCACCAGGATGCCCAAGCTCTGTAGCAAGCCTCCTATGGCATGGATAAAGGCAGCTCCGACAGAAGGATTCTCCTGCTGCTGGCTGGTGTCATGGCTGTGTCCATGGTTCTGGCTGTGCCTATAACCAGACTGGTGAAGAGTCAAGCTCATTATGATGTTCATGGCCACAGCATAGCCTACTGTTACCAGCATGGTCTTCCCCTTGACCTCATAGTCCCCAGATTATCAGTCACTCCACTGCCAGGTGCAACAGTACCCTAGTCATGACCCAGATTGACAGCACAGAGACCAGGGCTTCCAGGATCTCAGCTCACTGTCAGCCAAAGTTAATGGTCTTGGTAGCTGGCTTGGAGGATATCCAGAGAGAGAAATGGCTGATGGAGCATGCTGGCAAAGTCAGTGAGTGGATAGGCTGCATCGATCATGATTGCTAAGCTATGTGGTAGGTACCCACCAATGATTTCTCCAATCATGAACACCGGGCCGATGGCAGAGGCCACATAGAGCTGGCAACAGGCCCATTCCTTGGGGTCATGGTTGACTGCTAGGACCTTTTTGGGGGTGACAGTAATGGTTGTTTTCCATGGCCAGCTCAATGGATAGCAACTCCAAGTCAGGCGAGGACACAGAAATCCAGCCAGCTCCATCCTGCCACAGAGATTCCATGTAAGACTGGGCTACAGGCCTGGCGTCCAACAGATGCTGCTTATCTGTGGCTATGTGGTCTAGATTTGAGAATGATCCACGTGCATTTGAGAAGAAGAATGTGCTTTTCTTTCTTTGTGGTGAAATGTTCTATAAATACCAATTTATAGAACATAAATATCTAGTAGAATATCATTCAATTCTGCAATATTTTTGTTGATGTTTTGATTGGGAGATGAATCCATTGTTGACAGTAGGGTGTTAAAATCCACTACGTGACTGTATTGCTGTCTGTCTCTTTCTTCCAAGTCCTCCAGTATTTTCTCTATATATTTAGATGTACCTGTATTAGATACATATATGTTTACAACAGTACATCCTAATGTTCGACTACTGCCTTAAATATTATGTAGTGACCTTCTTTATCTGTTTTGAAGTCTATTTTGTCTGATGTAAGTATTGCTTGCTACCCCAGGTTTTTTTCATACCCGTTTGCATGGAATATTTCCCATTCCTTCACTTTCACCTGTGTATATCTTTTGTTCTGAGGTGGATCTGTTGTAGGCAGCATATGTGTGGGTCATATTTGCTTATCCACTCAGCTACTCTATGTGTTTTGATTAGAGCATTTATTTCATTTACATTTAAGGTAATTATTAATAGGTACTTACTCAGTGCCATTTTTCCCCTTTGTATCTGTGTTCCTCCCCCTCCGCCCCCACTTCTTCTTTGCATCCCTTGCAGTTCTGGCTTGGCAGGGATGTACTCTTTTAGCCTTTTGTCTGGGAAGCTCTTTACTTTGCCTTACATTTTAAATAAGAGCCTTGCTGGATAGAGTAGCCTTGGTTGCAGGTCCTTGCTTTTCAGCATTTGGAATATTTTGTGCCAATCCCTTCTGGGTTATAATGTTTCTGTTGAGAAATGTGCTGGTATCCTTATCGAGGCTCCCTTGTATATTACTAGCTGTTTCTCTCTTGCTGCCTTTAAGATTCTTTGTCTTTAAATTTTGCCATTTTGATTTTAATGTATCTTGGAGTAGGCCTCTTTGAGTTCATCTTGATTGGGACCTGCCATGCTTTCTGGATTTGGGTGACTTTTTCCCTTACCCAGTTAGGAAAGTTTTCTGTCCTTATTTTTTCAAACAGGATTTCTATCCCTTGCCCCTTTTCTTATGTTTCCGGTATCCCTATGATGCGAGTGTTTGTATGTTTCGTGTTGTCTCCGAGTTCCCTTAAACTCTCCTTGTTCTTTTTGAGTCCTTTTTCATTTTGTTGCTTTGCTTGGGGTTTTTTTTTTTTTCTACCTTGTCTTCCAGCTGGTTGATTCAATCTTCCGCTTCATCTAATCTGCTTTTAATTCCTTCTAGTGAGTTGTTTCTTCATTTCCAGCTGGTTCTTATTCAAGGTTTCTATGTCCTTTTCCATGCTGTTGTGGGTCCCTCTATTTTCCTTATAGTTCTAAGTTCCTTGAACATCCTTAGAACCATTACTTTGAACTCCGTGTATGATGAATTGTTTGCCTTGATTTTACTTAGCACTTTTTCTGGAGATTTCTCCTTTTCATTCATTTAGGGGGTTGTTTCTTTGTCTCCCCTTTTAAGTTGTTTCCTTGTGTTTGCTTCTATGCATTTGATTGATTTGTTTTGACTTACTGTCTTGTGGAGTGGCCTTGTGTGTTAGGAGTCCTGTGGGACCCAGTGATGCAGAGTCCTTCATCTCCTGATCTGGATGCTCTAGGAGTGATCTCAGTGTGGGTTATATGGACTCTCCAGTTGTATTTGAGTCCCGATCATTATTGGCTCATTCATTGGTGGGAACTCCCCTCTGTTGGTCTGGCTAAGAGGCACTATCCCCACCATGTGTTCTACACTGTTGTATAGGTGCTGGCAGAAAAAAGCATAACACAAAAACACCACCAAAACAAGCACCCCCCCCATCACCACCACAGCAATATCAACAACAAGAGAACAAAGAGTAATAACAGTGGAATGCACAGTATAATAGTAGAGGAAGGGGAAAAGGAAAAAGAATATGAGAAGATCAGAGGAAAGGGAATTGACTATGATAGGAGAATGAGAGAGAGAACTGCTACTCCTAACGAATTCAAAGAGGAAAATATGAAAAAGGAACACAGAAAAGGCAACAAAAATAATAAAAAGAGAGAAGGGAACAGTGATCAAAGGTAAGGGTAGAAGATACGAAAGAAATTAGAGCACCAAACATAAAAGAAAAAACAGATAAAAAGATAAATAAAAAGGCTATGGAAAGGAAAGCATAGCTAAGATAATGAAAAAAGAACCAAGTGGATTTGCCTCAACACAATTTAGGTCTTGTCTTCTGTTTTCTCCCTTTGGATACTGCTCAGATGTCTGAGTCTGGTGGAAGCCAGTGTCAGGAGCTGTCCACGTCTGGCCCTTGGCTACCTTTTCGAAGCTACAGGCAATCCATAGTTTGTGGCTGATTCCTCTGGGCTGGTCTTCTCCCAGGGTGAGCCAAGCTGCTCTGTAAAGCTGGCTTTTATCAGCATTGGGTCAAGGGGTGTGTCAGCAAATGTCCCAGGTTACCACAGAATCTGCCTCTGTCTCTGCTTGCTGGCCTGTTGTCAATCTTAGACTAGTCTCAGACCCAAGTGTTTCTGAGGGGGCTTTTGGCTACAATGAGGCTGTGATGCTTGGCTCTCCTGTGGCAGGTGCCTTTCAGACTACAGGGAAGATGGTGGGTATGTTCCCCCTTCCCTGAGCTAGTCTGAGTCTGGGATTATTTCCCTGTACTCAGCAGGGCGTGGTGCCTACTAGGCTTCCAGAGCCCAGATTTTGCGTCTGCCAGATGCCAGCAGGCTGTTCCTGTGGCTCTCCTGTGAGGGAGAAGCACCAGTGTGTTTCCCAGAATAATGTATGGATTGGCTGTGATCTACTGCCAGTCTCTGATGACCCCTGAGTATGTTTATATTACTGTCTCCTTAGCAAGGCTTAAGATGCAGGATGGGAGAGAAGAAAAAAGAAAAGAACCCCAACAAAATAACACCAAGGCAGAGCAAAACTGAAGAAAAAAGAATAAAAGTTTCCTGAGTTGAGCAAACAGGGTTTCAGAGGTTGGGGTGTGGGGATTTCCAGAGGTGATGGGAGCAGTATCCCACAGAATAATGTAATTAATTGATTTTTCCTTGGGTGGGGCTAGTTCTTCTCAAGAAAAATGGCTGCTGTGGAGGTCGAGTATATCTGGGCCCCCAAAATTGCACAGCCGCTCACCCAAGACTATCCCCAGTATCTCCTTTTCTTACCATGTGACCAAGTATCTCCAGATTATTACCATGTGACTCCAGTTCACGCCACCCTCCCTCCCCTTGCTGGGTAGCTGCAAACACAAAGTCTGTGCTTTGTCCCTTTAAGGAAAAAAAAAGAGAGATGGTGGGTTTGTTTCCAGCAGTTTTCACCTACCCCCAGAGCAGAAAGCGCTCATGGTGCAGACTCCTTGATCTCCTGATCTGGATGATCTATTAATGTTTTTTGTGTGGGTTATGTGGACCCTCCTGTTGTTTTGGGGTTCTGATTCTTATTCTGTTAGTTGGTGGGAACTTTGTTCTGTCTGACTTAAAGGGCTCAACCCCTACCACGTCCGCCTCTGCCTTGAGAAGGCTTCTAGGAGTGGGTTGGTTCTCCAGTGGGGGCATGTATTGGAGGTCACCTTTCATTGCTTTTCTCTCACACCAATGCCTCTCCCCAAATTAGTAGATTATATCCTGTATGCATCGTCTTCTTCCAAGTCTCATATCATCTTGATGGAGTTGAGGAAGGGAAGGAAGAGTCCAGCAGCAAAACCACATAACTGGATGGTGGCGGGATGCTCATGCCACTCCCTTCAGTGAGGCTCAGTCTGAGGCTTCCGCTGCTGTGTTCCTGCTATGGTCTCTGCAGCCAGCACTAACCAGCTACCTCTCTCCACCCCTTCGTTCCTGGCTTTTCGGCCAAATCACAGCTTCCTCAGTAAGACTGTCCCATTTGTGGTTCCAGTGGCTCCTGGGGTGGAGGTGCAGTTGCTCCGGTGGCTTCTTCCCGAGGAGGATATTATAATTTCCTCAGATTGCTTCCTGCTCCAAATCAGCGCAACCAGATGTGCTGGGCTGGGTGACAGTGGCTGGATCTCTTCCAGGAGAGCCTGGGCCACCTGCCCCAGAGTGCCCTTATAGGTGGTAGGCATTTGCACACTCACGTGCACACCTGTACACTCATCTCTACGCACACTCATACCCACTGTCACTCACACTCAGCTGCATTTTTGAGTTGCTTGCTCTGTGATTTAGCTGTAAGACTGGCCCAGGGCTGGGAGCAAGTGGATGGAGCTTCCAGCTGCTCTGTAGCCATCTTGGAAACCCCTGAAGTGTGTAATATTTAAATGAAGAGTCCAAGATCCCCTGATTGTGTCCTTCAGCTTGCTTTGTCAGTATAGCCTAGTCACAACTGCTTCCCATATAAGAGCAGAAAAATGATTTTTCTTGATCAGCACATTGAACCCAAAAAAGAATCAGCAAAAATGACGCTACATCAATTTCACTAGCAATGCAGTTCTTTTGCCACTGGTTGGGCTGCTGCTGTATTCATCTCTCCTACCTTGTTAGGCTTGTGGACACATACTTACTAGGCCTTTGTTGGTTTTATCTCATAAAGAACCTAGTAAGAAAATTACAAGGCAATGAGTGGATAAACTGAACTGTACATATAGGGGGCAGTTTGGAAAATACCCATAACAGGCATTTCTCAGATCTAAAACATTGTGTCTTCGCTGCTACTTTGACTGTTCCTGAAGATTCAGGATACAAATAAGTCCTACAATAAAAATTTTAAACTCACTAGCATTCTCTCACATCATTAGACAGAAAATCATAGTAACGCTATATACAACCCACAATTTTAGAAGGTACAGAATATGGGCTAATGCTGCTTGGACACATCTACAGTGATGAACTGGAGTACTCCCCTCCAGAAAACAAGTTTCTGGCCCGCGCTGGTGTGGCTCAATGGATTGATTGCTGGCCTCTGAAGCAAAGGGTCGCAGGTTCAATTCCCAGTCAGGGCACATGCCTGGATTGCTGCCTACTCCCTCAGTAAGGGGTGTGTGAGAGGCGACCACACATTGATGTTTCTCTCCCTCTCTTTCTCCCTCCCTTCCTTCCTCTCTTTCTAAAAATAAAGTATTTTAAAAAAAGCACACAAAAGTTTGTGGCATACCCACTTAGTTTCATTGGTTGGAAAAGAAAATTCTACTCTCAGCTAAATTCTTTGAGAAAAAGGTACTCCTTTTAACATGTCACTTCCCCACTAACTTACCAAAACAAAAACCTGAACAAAAGGCTCTTGGCTACTTTGCCTAATGCTGTATAGAGTTTTCATGAAGAGAAACTAACATGAACACCCTATTATCAGCAAAGACTAGAAACCACCTGGATCATATAATATATATGCCACTGTTTTTGTGTGTGTTTTTTAAAGTACCCAGGTGGGCTTAATGCTGCCAGACTGCGTGCACATCTACAGCAATAAGGGCTTCTATTCCATCTACAACTTGTATCAGGGAAAAAGAGGAATAGGGAAAGGAGAGAAGAGAGGAAAATTGTAGCCCCCACCCTCTACTCCGAATAAAAAAGAAATTCCATAACAGGGAAATCTGTGTGGCAAGCATAATGGAAGAGTGTGGTCCCCAAATAGATGGTTCTGCATAGGCTAATGTTCTGCTGGTTGTCCTTAGAGACCTATTTTGAAAAATTACAAAATGAGATTTTGAAATAATTCAGTCTTGGCAGAAATTCAAATTCCAACATTACGCAAAATCATTGTTCAACAAATTAATTCCTTTTATCTCTTTTTCTTTATTTTTATTGTTAACTCTATTGCAGATGTCTCCATCCCACCCCGATTGTAGCCCCCACCCTCTACTCCCAGCTCCCTCCCGCCCTGCCCTCATCCTCCCAGTTCCTGTCTGTTTCCCTCTGGCCATCATTACACTGTTGAGTTTTTTCTCTCTTTCCTTAAACATTTTGTTTATGTTATAGAGGGACTTCTTTTTTGTTTGCTTTTTTCCAATCATTAGGAGAATGATTGAGGAGTAGTGAATCCATCACTACACTGATGACACAGTTGAGATTCCAGATTCATATTTCCAGGTGCGAAGAGTTCCTCTAAATACCACAATCGAGTCAGCCTTTGTTTATATTTCTATCTACTGAACACAGCAATGCGCATTGGTATCTGAAGTGTTACTGCATCTTATTAGGTCAGTATTTCTTGAAGTAAAGCAGCTGTTTGGAATTGAATGCTCCCATTCTTTTTTGTCTTACAAAACTGAACTACATCTTTGTATTTTATTCTACATTCAATCAATTAGCACAGGTTCCCTTCCCAATCCCACAGCGCAATGCATTGTAACACGGCAACGTGGCTCTTTATGAAATTTGGTTTAGTCAGTCATCCACTATCAGATTAGGGGGCGATGCACCATCATCAAATGGCCAATCTAGAATGTGGATTCCTTTTTTTTCAACTGGAGCTTTATGGTATGTAGCATCACAAACTTCAACCAAAGTTGTTACTTCATACTTAAGATTCTCTGTGAACTTGTTAAGGATAGCATTGGTAGGGTTGTTAGTTACCAGAAAATGCATGTTCTCATAGAAGATCTCCACAGGGGTTGGATGGTTCATTATGGCAAGTAAAAAGTGTGAGCGTAATAGGGAAAATGAAAAAAAATCTATAAATCTTAAAATGTTTCACAGCAGAAAACATTAGAAAGATCACTAAAATGGCTATTATCAATCAGTGTTTTTTCTATTCAACTTGTTTATTCTTTGAAAAGCTGCTCTCTTCAAGATAAGCAGAAGTATTTAGAATGCACTTGAATCTAAATTCGACTTGGGCCTCAATGTCTAAAAATGGATATCTCCAGACTTCCCTCAACATCTAGCCACATACAAAGTTTAAGCAGCCTTTACTACATTTAGGTACTAGTGGGACAAGTTAAAAGTGTGGGTCACTTTCCACTTTTGTTTATTTGAGGCTTACTTTTATTGGAGTCATTAAATATGCTTGCAATAAAAAAAAAAACCTAACTCTTTCTGAGTTCTGTCTCTGTGTCCAGAATCTTTGAGACATTGTTAATTATGGTACATGGAATGCCCAAGCTCCTTGTCAGTAAAAATGCTATGCTGAGCTTGGCAGAAATCTGCCCTCATGCTCAGAATTGTCATAAATGTGTAATATATATTCCAACAAAAACCACTTGCTAGTTGGAGACGGCATTTATGTCCAGTGACGGGAGTGAGGAAGTGCCTTTTTCCTCAGTCACCTTGATGTCAGCAGTAATGATGGCTACCCTCTAGCCTTGGTGACACCTACCCTGTGGTGCCTTAGGAGAAGGGTCTATGGCAGCAGTAAGTGTTCATGTTTTGGTCTTGCTGCTACTCGTACTACTGCCCTCACTGCCCTGTGGCACTGCCTAGCTGCACATTGCATTTTGAAGGCTGCTCTTTTGTACACTGCCATTGAGAGTATTGATTTGATATTGGCATCTTCCATGTCAGGTATTATCATTACATTTTTCCCCTTTAAATATATATATATATATTTGAAGATTTTATTTATTTTTTAGAGAGGGAAAGGGAGGGAGGAAGAGGGAGAGAAACATCAGCTTGTGATTGCCTCTCACAAGCCCCCTACTGGGGACCTGGCCTGCAACCCAGGTACGTGCTCTAGACTGAGATTTGAACCAGCGACCCTTTGGTTTGCAGGCTGGTACTCAACCACTGAGCCACACCAGCCAGGGCCCCTTTACATATTTTTATATGGTAAAAAATACATAAAGTAAAATTAACCATCTTAACCATTTTTAAGTGTACAGTAAGTGGTATTAGGTACATTCATATCTTTTTGCAACCATCTACCTTTAGATCATTTTCATTTTGCAACTGAAGCTCAGTACCCATTAAATAGTAACTCCCCATTTCCCCCATTCTCCAGCCCGTAGCAAACACCTTTGTGCCTCTGTGGATTTCACTCCTCTTAAGTACCTCATACAAGTGGAGTCATACATTTTTCTTTTTTGTAATTGGATTATTTCACTCTTTGTAATGTCCTTTAATGTTGTAGCATGTGTCAGAATTTATTTTAAGGCTGAATATTCCATTATTTCTATTACCACATTTTGCTTGTTTATCTGTCCATGGACCTGGGTTGCTTCTATGTTTTAGCTGTCTTGAATAACATTATGAATGTGGGTGTACAAATATCTCTTTGAGACCCTGCCTTTTATTGTTTGTTTTTAAATTAAATCTATTGGTGTAATGTTGGTTATTATTATATGTTTTAGATATACAGTTGTATAATACATTATCTGCATTTTGCATTGTGTGCCCACCACCCAAAGTCTGTTACTATATATTTGATCCCCCTGATCCTCCCTCCTCTCCCCTTCCCCTCAGGTAACTACTGTACTGTTGTCCTGTGTCTAGGAGTTTGTTCATTTGTTGCTTTCTGTTTTGTATTGCACATGAGTGAAATATGTTTCTTGTCCTTTTTTATCTGACTTAACTTTCAAGATCCATCCATGTTGTTACAAATGGCAGTATTTCATCTTTTCTTATGCCTGATTATTATTCCATTGTATATATGTGCCACATCATCTTTATCCAGCCTTCTGTTGAAGGATACTTTTATATTGATTTCCTGCCTTGGCTATTATGTGTAATGCTGTTGTGAGTGTAGAGATACATATATCTTTACAAGTAACTTTTCAAATTTTTGGGGTAGATACTCAGAAGAGGGATTGTTGGCCAATATGGTAGCTCCATTCTTAATTTTTTGAGGAACTGCCAGACTGTTTTCCGTAGAGTCTGCATCAAATTATATTCCCACCAGCAGTGGGTGAGGGTTTCCTTTTCTCCACAACTTCTTCAACACTTATTTCTTGTGTTGTTGATGGTAGCCATTCTAATAGGTGGTATCTCATTGTGATTTTGATTTGTATTTTCCTTATAGCTAGTGAAGTTGAGCATCTTTTCATTTATCTGTTGGCTATCTGTATGTCTTCTTGGGGAAAGTGTTCAGGTCCTCTGCCCATTAAAAAAAGTTTATTGATTGTAGAGAGAGAGAGGAAGGGAAAGAGAGAACCATTTATGTGTTGTTCCATTTATTTATTCGTTCACTGGTTGATTCTTGTATGTATTCTACCGGGGATCAAACCCACAACTTTGGCATATTGGGACAATGCTCTAACTAGCTGAGCTACCCATCCAGAGCTCTGCCTATTCTTTATTTAATTGGATTGTTTTGTTCTTGTTGTTGTTGAGTTGTATGAGATCTTTGTTTATTTTGGATGTTAGCCTTTATGAAGGTATCATTTGCAAATATCTTTGCCTGTTCAGTTGGTTGCTTTTTTGTTTTGTTGGTTTCTTTTTCTTTGCAGAAGCTCATTCATTATTTTTGTTGTTACTTGCCATGCCTGCGGGTCAAGTTCATAAAAATTCCTTGAGACCAAGGTATATAAGTTTAGTACCTGTGTTTTTGTCTATGTGTTTTATTGTTTGATCTCTTACATTTCTGGGGAGGAATGTTCAAGCTTCATGCAAAATTTGATGTAGATTCGTTGCTGTACTCAGTCATTTTGAATGTGAGGGCCACATAGTACACTTGCTTACTCAATGGTGTTTACCTCCCCCACTGACTAGTACAGTGAAGTCGTCATTGTTCACACATGCTCATTCCAGCCCACTGTCCTTGGCTGCCAGGTTATATTGGTGTCATGCAAACCATTCTGTTATATTAACAGTGGCTGGACTTTTTCCAGACAGAGCTTGTATGTCCAGTACATGAACATGGAATATCTTTCCATTTCTTTGTGTTGTTAATTTCTTTCAACAATGATTACAGTTTTTAGTGTATAGGTCCTTCATTTTCTTTGGTAAATTTATTCCTAGGTATTTAATTTTTGTTGTTGCTATTGCAAATGGGAGTATTTTCTTCATTTCATTACCTGATATTTCATTATTAGTACATAGATATGCAGTGGGTTTTTGTACATTGATTTTGTATCGTGCAACTTTATTTATATATAGTTTCTAATAGTCTTTTGGTGGAGTCTTTAGATTTTCTTATGTGTAGAATCATGTCATCTACAAATAGTGACATGATTTTACTTCCTGATTCCTACATTGGATGCCTTTTATTTATTTCTTTTGCCTGATTGCCCTGGCTAGGACTTCCAGTACTATGCTGAATAATAGGGGCAAGAGTGGGCATTCTTATTTTGTTCCTGGTCTTATAGGAAAATCTTTCAGTTTTTCACCATTGAGTATGATACTAGCTGAGGGTTTGTCATATGTGGCCTTTATTATGTTGAGGTACTTTCCTTCTTTACCCTTTTGAGTGTTTTATTTAAATAGATGTATCCTGTCAGATGCTATTTGTGCATCTTTTGATATGATCAAGTGATTTTTATCTTTTGTTAATGTGGTATATCACACTAATTGATCTCATGCGTTAAACCATTCTTTCATTTCTGGAATGAATCACACTTGATCATGATATATTACCTTTTTAATGTATTCTTGTATTTGATTTGCTAGTATTTTGTATGGGATTTTTGCATCTGTTTATCACATATATTGGTCTATAATTCCATTCTCCCCTCACCTCCCTTCCACTTCCTTCTCCTCCTCTCCCATCACCTTTCCTTTGCCCTTTCTTGGTTTCGGTATCAGGGTAATGTTGGTCTTGTAAAATTAGTGCTTCTGGTTTTTTTTTGGAAGAGTTCAAAAAGGATAGGTATTAACTCTTCTTTGAATCTTTGTTAGAATTCATCAGTGAAAACACCTGGTCCTGGATTTCTGTTTTTTTGGGTGGTTTTTGAGTGCTCTTTCAATTTCCTTATTGTTGATCAGACCATTTAGTTTTTCCAGTTCTTCATGGTTCAGTCTAGAAAGCTTATATATTTCTAAGAATTTGTCCATTTCTTCTGGGTTATCTAATTTGGTGGCATATAACTTTTCATAGTCTTCTTTTATAACCTTTGTGTTTCTGTGGGTACATTGTAACTTCTCTTGCAGTTCTGATTTTGACTCTTTCTCCTTAATCTAGCCATAGGTCTGTTAATTTTATTTACCTTTTCAGAGACTTAATGAATTAATTTTTCTGTTGCCTTTTTGATCTCTATTTTGTTTAATTTTGCTTTAATTTTTATTTCTTCTACCGACTTTGGGTTCTTACTCATTTTCTGGTTCTTTAAGATGAAGTGCTAAATAGTTTGAGATTTTCCTTACTTGTTGAGATAGGCCTGTAGTACTGTAAACTTCCATCTTTTTTCCACTTTTGCTGCATCTCTCACATTTTAACATGTTTTGTCATTCTCATTTGTCTTTATGTGTCTTTTGATTTCTTATTTCTTCTTTG
>PVKM010004636.1:0-51371 GCA_004027735.1 Carollia perspicillata
CCCATGAATTTTACCACACCAGGCATATGATTTGGTAATAATTATCTGCATGACTCTCACAGGAAACACCTGCTGCAATGTAGGTCTGCCCAGCTGCTCTAAATATGAAACACTTCTATGCCTGTCGCTGTAGAGACAGAGATAAGCAGGCCCGCTTCTCAGCCAAACCTCAAATGAAGCTGACAGCTTCCTCTTCATTCTCTCTTTCTTCCATCAGGGGTCTGCTATCTCTCCTACAGACCCCACTTTTTATCTTTGTAACAGGAAAAAAGCAAAGAAACCACCATTAGCATGTGTACTTCTACCAAATTCTACAGATTTGATTGTCTTGATGATAGTTGAGTTTTAATATATTTTTCCCAATTGAAAGCAACAATAAGTTAGTAGAGATTTTTCTTGGAGGGAAAGTGATGAGTGATCAGAACATAATGGTTGGTTTTGGATCTCTACCTCATGCTATCTTCTCAAGCATGCTTCCCATCAACTCTCCATGCAGCTCCAGGACTGCAAATTATGTCCAATCAACACTACTTCCCTGTCCCCCACTCCTTGAAGTCAACTATTTCCCTTTCGACTTTCTTCTCTAACACTCCCAGCTGTTCAGTTCCCCATCAGCCCCGCAGTACTTCCCGTATCCTTTTGTGACTTCACCGTTAGCATAGATTCCCTGTTTCTGGACAGTGGTACTATTAACTCTCCTTTTCAGGGAATCAACGGTCTCAGATCTTAGAGTCATTGTACTTCAAGCCCCCTAGAAAGTATTCATCTAAAACATTCTTCTTTTAGCCCTGGCTGGTGTGGCTCAGTGGACTGAGTGCCAGCCTGTGAACCAAAGGGTCTCTGGTTTGATTCCCAGTCGGGGCACATGCCCGTGTTGCATGTCACCAGTAGAGGGTATGTAGGATGCAACCACACAGTGATGTTTCCTTCTCTCCCTCCCTCCCTTCCCCTCTGTCTAAAACTATACAAATAAAATCTTTAAAAAATAAAACATTATTCTTTTAACAAATAGTTATTTTTAAATATATTTTATTGATTATGCTATTACAGTTGTCCCATTTTCTGCCCTTTATTCCCCCACTCCCTACACACCCCCTCTCACCCACATACCCGCACCCCTTAGTTCATGTCCATGGTTCATACATATAAGATCTTTGACTTCTACATTTCCTATACTATTCTTAACCTCCCCTGTCTATTTTGTACCATTTATGTTACTTACTCTCTGTGCCTTTTCCCTCTCTCTCCCCCTCCCACTGCCCTGTTGATAACCCTCCATGTGATCTCCATTTCTGTGATCCTGTTCCCATTCTAGTTGTTTGCTTACTTCGCTTTTGTTTTCAGGTTTGGTTGTTGATAGTTATTAGTTTGTTGTCATTTTACTGTTCATATTTCTTATCTTCTTTTTCTTAGATAAGTCCCTTTAACATTTCATATAATAAGGGTTTAGTGATGATGTACTCCTTTAACTTGACCTTATCTGGGAAGCACTTTATCTGCCCTTCCATTCTAAATGATACTTTGCTGGATAGAGTAATCTTGGATGTAGGTCCTTGTCTTTCATGACTTCAAATACTTCTTTCCAGGCCCTTCTTGCCTGTAAGGTTTCTTTTGAGTAATCAGCTGACACTCTTATGGGAACTCCTTTATAGGTAACTGTCTTCTTTTCTCTTGCTGCTTTTAAGAGTCTCTCCTTGTCTTTAATCTTGGGTCTTCAGTGTAATTATGATGTGCCTTGGTGTGTGCTTCCTTGGGTCCAACTTCTTTGGGACTCTCTGAGCTTCCTGGACTTCCTAGAAGTCTATTTCCTTCACCAGATTGGGGAAGTTCTCTTCATAATGTTTTCAAATAGGTTTTCAATTTCTTCCTCTTCCTCTTCTCCTTCAGGCACTCCTATGATTCAGATGTTGGAACATTGAAAATTGTCCTGGAGATTCTTAAGCCTCTCCTCATTTTTTTTTAATTCTTATTTCTTCATTCTGTTCTGGTTGAATGTTTATTTCTTCCTTCTGGTCCAACCCATTGATTTGAGTCCCAATCTCCTTCCTGTCACTGTTGGTTCCCTATACATTTTCCTTTATTTCACCTTTCACAGCCTTCCCTTTTTCCTGTATTTTGCAACCATACTCAACCATTTCTGTGAGCACCCTGATTACCAGTGTTTTGAACTGTGCATCTGATAGTCTGGCTATCTCTTTGTTGCTTGTATTTTTCTGGAACTTTGACCTATTCTTTCATTTTGGGCCATTTTTTTTTTGGCTCTGTGTACCTCTTGCGTAGTAAGGGGTGGATCCTTAGATATTTGCCAGGACAGGGCAACTCACATTGCTGCATTGTGGTGCCATATATGGGGGAGGGGTCCAAAAAAGAACAATGACGCTTGCTCAGCTATCGGCCAGCTTTCAGTCACTTCACCCTCTATCCACAAGCGAAGTGAGCCCTCCTGGTGCTGATTCCTGGGTGGCTGAATTTGTTACATTCTAGGACTCTGTGGTCTCTCCAGTGAACTCTCCTGTGAGGCTGGGAGTTTCTCCTGCTGCTGCAACCCTCATGGCTTTTTTCAGTCAGAAGTTTTGAGGCTTTATTTCCCTACTCAGGACCCCTGGGTTGCATGGTCTGTCATGTTCCCTGGTTGTTCCTCCCAGTTTATCTACACATGAATGTGAGACCTCCCACTCTGCCAGCTGCTGCTTCACCCACCTTGGTCCTCCAGCCACTGCCTTGCCATGAATCCTCTCTGTCCCAGTTGACTGTCTCCACCCCTCTTACCAGTCTGGATGAATGTTTCTACTTTAACTCATTGGTTGTTGGATTTCCATACAGTTTGATTTACTGACAGTTCTGGTTGTTTTCTGTTTTTAAATTTCTTGTTGTCCTTCTTTTGATTGTGCAAGGAGGCACATTATACCTACCTACACCTCCGTCTTGGCCAGAAGTCTCTCTTTCATTTTCACTTTTAACAAATAGTTATTAAATTAATAAACATTAAGTAAAATATTGATTAGGTGTAAGAACATGCTAGCAAATGAAATGGAGAGTAGGAGAAGAAAATAGATCAAAGACCCCTCCAGAAGCCTGTGGAATAAGGTATGTTCTGGGTTAGATAATGTCTCCTAAAAATTCATGTCTACCCAGTATCTTCGAATGTGAGCTTATTTGGAAATAGGGCCTTTGCTGATGTAATCAAGCTAAGATGAGGTTATACTGGATTAGAGTGAGCTTTAAATCTAATGACTGGTGTCATAAAAAGAGGAAAATCTGACACATGGACACAGAGGGAGAACACCATGTGACAACAAAGAAGTCATGCAAGCCAAGAATTGCCAGCAATCATAAGAAGCTGGAATAGACAAGGAAGGATCTGACACTTTTATCTCAGAAAATAAATTTATGTTATTTTAAGCCACCAAGTTTATGATAATTTATTACAGTAGCCCTAGGACATTAATACAGTTTATCCCAGGGATTAAGTACTGGTGGACAAAGCAAAGCCCCGAGAACTTCATCCCTAGGCACAGGGAGATGGAGGACTAGGAGCAAAGATTCCCCAATGTTGGGAGTTAGATCCAAAGCCTTGCTCTTCTAATATGTGTGAATATCAGAATATGTCAGTGTGCAGGGGCAGATGATGATGGTGACAATGATCACTACAGTGGTTACTCTAACAAAGAAAAAGTGAAGGAACAGATGAGGAAAAAGCTGAAAAGAGGGCATATGGAGAAAACTATAACTTTTGAGAAAAATGACAACATTGTTAGTCACTTTATGTCAATAACCAGAATCAAAGTAGAATGAGGAGTAAAACACCAAAATCTGGCTTTGCTGGATAAAATAACATTAATTATGTAAACTGCTTACCATTTATGCCTAATAACCTTTTAGCACAATAACAATTATATGTGTCATTAAATGTTATGTTTAAATTACTGTTAATTTTATTTGCTTGAAGCAGTAAACTCTGTTAATAGCCTTTATAAATAGTGACTCCTACCATGTGGTCATTAGCTCACAACCTGAAAAAAAAAACTATAGGCAACAGTGCTTCATATTATTCAAATAAGTCTAGAAAATACAGCACTGTATCATGCCATGTATGGGTTTTACCACCCAGGCATAGATTTCAGAGTAAAGATTAGGAGAAACTGAAGCATATTATCACATATGAAAGCAAATGTTGAAAGAACACAGCAAGTCTTCAGTGGTGATATATCCTTTCGTGTATAATATTCTTTGACTAAATAAAAGTAAGTGTTATGTATTCAACAGAGGGCTATACCTCTGACACGTCTGCTGCCTGCTTTTTAACAAAGACTGTTTGTCACTAATGTGTGCTTGCTGGTTTGTACACCAGTCCCACATACAAAATAAGGTCTCTTTTCAAGGTCCCACCAAGACTTAAGAAAAATATCCTGCATGTATGAATGCACAATCCTGTATAATTGTTGGAATTCAGCTGAACTTTGTCTCTTCCATTCTGAGACCAGGAACACAGTCTCACAGTTTTTTTTCTCCCAAATATGCCAGATTTTTTTTTTTGTTTAATGATCAGTCTGGGTTTAAACAAAATGCAATTTGTTTTTAGAGATATTTGAAACTAAAATAGGAAGTCTCGTTATTGGTTTATTGGTCTATAACCAGGTTCTTTCCTGTAGAGAGATGTTGTCAACATTCAGTGTGAAAGCCACGCATAGCAGCACCCTTTCAAGGGATGGGGTGTTGGTGCCCTCTTGAGGAAGAAAGAACAGGCAGAGGAAACAGAAAGTTAAAAGGAAAGAGTTGGAAACCAGGGGAAAAAATGTTTAGTTAGCTCTGTGCTTCGAACAAAGTCCAGTCTATCTCAAAGGATAACGCAGGTCTGCCTAGGATGCGCCCAACAAACTTTTTGCTTTTATTTCCAGCACGAACTCACATACCATGATGTTTATAAGTATAGCCTGCTTTGCTCCTTTTTATTTACAGTGTTTTCCAAGGTAATGCCATTTAGGTGAAGTGCTGCCTCCCTTGCCTTTATATAGCTCATAGGCAAAAATGATTTCTGATGATTAACTTCACACTGTCACTCTGACAGAATATTTGTCATGCCGTCCTGTCTAGCAGTATTTGAGGATCACAAATCTCAAAAAGCTTCATCTGTCCTGCCTTCCTTCCCCACTTCTGGCTCAATCTAACTCTGCACATTTGGTAGTTTTACTCTTCCTTGCTATTCATTTCTGCCAAGCTCCTAATTATTTGTCTTAGAATTCTTTGAACTTAGTCCAGTTTTCTGCCTAATTCTGATTCCAGGAACATGGGCTCTAAAAATATTTTTATATAGGGCAAGAAATATGTTTAGTTAGCATCTCCACCCTCAACCCCCAAATTAAAAATCCTTTTAAGAGTTTCCTTGGAAAAAAATTAATTGACTAATGAACAATCCCAGAAACTTGAAGAGACTTTTGGAGTATTTTACTGGATTCATTCCAATGACAGTGTCAGCGACAAATTCTCTGGGGTTCTGATCTAATATTGCAGAATGAAGTTTGCCTCTCCCTGGACCATTAGCCCAGTCATCGATTTAGAAGCCACCTGTTTACATTTCTCATCTCTAATTTATTATTGTCTTGTAACTAGTCAAGATAAACTTGCAAACATGTTGGCCTCCAAGAGACAGCATATGCTAGAGATCAAAGAACCAGTTTTAAAACTACATAATCTGAATTCTAATTCCTTCCTCTGCCACTTTGTAATTATGTAAACTCAGTCAAGTAACTTAAACTCTCTGGGCCGCGTTATCTCATGTATAAATCAGGGATAATGGGAATGTCTTTCCTGGTTAGCCCTGGCTTGGGTCAGTCCTATGGCTGCTGACCAGGGCTACTTTTTGGCCATTTGCTAAGTGATCATTGTTCCTAGACCTTTAAACATATCAAATATACAAAACTGTCTTGAAAAAAGTAGAGCTTAAACCATTCCAGTCCAATATATTAAGTTAAAATTAAGGAAATAAAACACAGCATAGGGTGATATTGCACATTTTTAGCTTTGTTGTGAATTGTCATGAGACAATTGTCATGTTTTGCATTCTTAATGCTCTGTAACAACCTATTTCAGTGCTCCATCGAGGTCAGTCTTCTCAGGCGCCAGAAGGAAGAGGTCATCTCAAGAGAAAAATGTGACTGTGTTGTATCTATGCTGCTTCTTCATGGGCAAACCGAGTTTTTGCCTGATCTACCGAAGAGAGAATGGGTGTTTGATGGTAGAGGAGACAGGGATAGACCTTTATCGCTATTCAGAACTTTGAAAACTTTCATCGGTTAAGAAGAGAAATCTCAACATCAGAATGATAAAAAACCAGGTCGTGTAGCTTCTGGTTATTATGTAAGATGATCTTGAGTCAAAGTAAAGGCAGTTTGCTGGGGGGGAAAAAACCCCTTCTGTTATCTGTCTCAAAATTCTAACCCCTGATCACTTTCACATATGAAGAACTTCCTTATCAGCTTGGGAACCTGAAAGACATCTGCCCTTATTTTTGACCAAAAATTCCCCTAAACCATCTCTTGGAGAGTGGCTGTGAGGATTAAAATAGATAACAGTTGTAAAATGCTAGGTCCGGGGTCTGGGATGTGACTGTACTCAACAGATACCTGTCACTGTCTCTAGTAATCATTTCATCTTCGATGCTTTTGCTAATGTCTCAACAAGTGAAACAAAGGACTAAGCTTAGCCTGAGCTGACCTCCTGGACACAGTGCTCACACACAGGAAGGTTTTTGTCCTGGGAGGGGCCCTACAGAGGCCTGCAAGGACAAGACTTGTGTCCCTTTATGTCAGGTGAGGTCAATCAAGAGGGCTGAAATGTTTCCCGCAGTTCTCCCCATGTCATGTTTCTCCTCCGACTGAGATCTGTCTCAACACGAGCTCTGGAGTTCGGCTACTGAGAATTCTTTGGCGAGTCTTTGACATTTTCTATGGCCATGTGCTCTGTGCTTGTCTCTATCCTATCTAACTTTAGGTTCTTTTCCTCACAGGCCAGAAAGAACACCTCTTTAAATGTGTCCGAATGTCCTTTCCCACCATACTCTGCTAACACCTGGAGAATTGTATTCATTGTCTTGTGCAAATGGCACAGGATACTGATTAATGCCATTCAGGGTCTTTAGAGAAAAGGCTTTCCATAAATAAGATATTCTTCCCTCTTAAATAAGGCAAAATATTTTCCAGCAGCCCACATGGATCTGCCTTAAATATTCTAGAAGTTGAAAATGGTTGAGTTTGGACATAGCATAACGCTCATCTCTCAGATTGTTATTTGCAAATGTATCTTTGTCCATTGAACTTATCACTTGGAAGGTTAGAAAAGCCCAATTTTGTTCATAATAAGAACCATCCAATTTTCTGCACTTAACTTCTCCCATTTCAGTATGGATTAGTCTCCCGGAAATCTTACTCATCCTATGGGTTAGTATAACTATTTCAAAACCATAGAGACCATAAAAAGGCTACATGGGGAAAGTTTTGCTATGTACCAGTGACACCTGAGGTTGGTAGCCAAGAAGAGCAGGACAATCACCTTCCAGAATCATGCCCAAAGTCTAACCACCTCACATGTTTCTCATAAAACCCACCAAAGCAACGGGGTTTACTTTTGCCTCAAGTGGCTCATTAACTTACACAGGCATCCATAGGATTTAAAATACAATCAAGTGCAATTGAAATTTTAATTTATGCAATATGTGCATGAATAAGGATGTGACAATGGGTTAGGGCCTAAGTTTGTTTTTTAAATAATCTAGTGTTATCTTTAATCATCTCTCTGCTTTTAATATGTTAAAGCCAAAGACCCAATGTCTTAATTCTACCCTGTAGAGTTTTCCCTATTGTCTCCATTACTTTGGAGTTCCTATAATGTGGTCTTTTCATCATTAAAAATAAGTGATTACATGTATTACATTCTGTAGAAATGTTTGTCGAGATAAGCCTGGTGTTTCTTAATGCTGAATAGCCAGAAAATAAAATTGGCTAACTAGAACCATTTAGATACCATCAATCACAGAGACTGACCCAGGCTAGAAAATTCTACTTTAATATTTTTAAAGCTTACTTCCAAATTGATTGCTCAGTTTGCAGCCACAGACTCCAAAATATGAACCGAATATGAAAACATTTTAACTTTCATGTTTTAATGATAAGAACGTTGTTGGCATTAATATTTGAACATTTCAGCATACCTAGTTCTGAAAGCTCTGTCATGGCAAGCTCAGAAGCCACTGGCAGACTATAAATAAATCTTTCTATAAATATACTTTATGCCAAACAGCAGAATACATTTTTCATCTTCTAAACAGATGGTATAAGAGAAAAATCATACATGTATATGATTAATCAAACATGCTTTTTGCTGATAGAATTTTTATTACCATTACCAGCATGGGTTCTGTGAAATTTCTGCATGTTATATTTTCTTTTGAGAATTAGCTTACTTAAGGAAATGATTAATATAAATGAAGATGGAATGATAAGCCTTTTTTGTGTTTGGTTTCTTTAAGGTCCAATGGGCTTAAGATTTAAGTTTGTATTCTGCACAGACATAGCCAGGCAGCTCTTTTTGACCCATGGTCAAACCCCATGATTAGGATCTCACCTTATCATCCCAGCTCCTACCCCACACCCTCACCGGTCATCTGTCAGAACTCCTACCCTGAGGAGACGTTAGCCTTTATCAAAGCCTTTACTCTCTTTCCAGTATATGAAACACTGAAAGTAAGGAAAAGACTTTACTGGAAAAAATGCCATGGCAAGGGCTTTGGCACATAAAATAGCACCAAGAGTGACTACGGTCTAGTCACTAAAGAGTGGGGTCTCCTCCAGACTCAGACTACCTGAGTTCCAGCCCAGCCAACCACTATAACAAAGAATGGTGGTTGAGACCACCCCTATATTTTTTCTTCTATTTCTCCTTGTATAGAACACCACAAATTTTTTCTGAGCTTATTGCCACCCAGAATAAAAGACTATATCCTAGAGCCATGCTAGTGGCTAGGTGAGGCCATGGGACTAGATTGTTGCCTGGGACTAAATTTTAGCCAAAATATAAGTAAAGAAAATGGCTTATTTTTTTTGTCATTCTGCCTTTTGTCCTGCTTCTTGATGGCAGCATATGTGTGTGATGGCTGGAGTTCCAGCAGCTATGTTACACCATGAGTTGACCATGAGGCTAGAAGCACTCAAATCATGTGCATAAATTTAGAAATGAAGTTCCTAAAATCACGGAGGATCTACCATATTGGTTCTCATCTGCCTCCTGCTGGGCTTCTTCTTTTATGTGAAAATGAAATAAAGAGCTATATTTTTAACATACTTACTATAGACAGTCAGAAATTTATTTACGTTCTCAAACTTTAGTTTCCACACATATAAAAATGGGGATAATAACAACACCTAACTCATAGAGTTGTTGTGGGTGTTAAATGAAATGATGCACGCAAAGTACTTAGACTAGGGGCTGGTACATAGTAAGCACTCCATATAGACCAACCATTGTTCTTATTAAGGATGCTTCACATTTGAGTATCTAACCGTTAGTTTCTACAATTAAAAAGTGACTTGGGAAGTTCCTCAGCCTATTGTTTTTTAATGTTCTGAAGTGTGGATTTGAATCATGCCCTCTGAGAAGGAATGAGTCATTTAGGTAGTTGGGGACTCTGGCATCTGCCTCTCAGTACTGTGTTGCCATCCCCTACTCATGCAGTAACTCACTCATGGTATGATTAATACATTGATTCTTTGTGAAAACAACTCTGAAAAAAAAAAACAAAAAACAAATGCCAGTGCTAGTGATAGAATAAAGAAAATATTAAGAAACTTAATAATTGAATGAAATAAAGTTCCCGTGATAAAAAATTGACATTTTTGGCATAAATATACCTACCGTATGCCCCATACAGAGGAAGCTCTAGATTGTAGAGGTCTTTTCCAACAGAATGCTTTTCAAATGTATTTCAACCTATCATTTACAAATGTTAAGATCTGTTTCTGTGCATGGTCCACAAACAAAATCCATAGGTAATAAGAGGATTAAAATTAAAGAATTAAAGGGGAATAGAACCTGCAGAGTTATGATACCAGGAAGATCCTTTGCTACAGAAGAGCTCCAAGAGTTAAGAAACTATTTTTTTTTATTTTATTCATACCCACATTTTGCCCACAAAGGACTTATGACATTTTTACAATAACAGGCATGGAATTTAGAAAATTACAGAACCACTGAGACAAAGGGGGAAGAATAATGAAAGGGAGAGGGAGGATAGCTACCGTCTGACAGCCTGGTTCCCATCTAGCCATGTCACCTACTGTGATTTCATCTGGATCAAAAGTAGAACTTAGAGAAGGTCCACTTAGAACAGAAGGATGAATGGCCACTGTACCCCCATTTGCTCCTCCAGATGCCCTTGACACCCTCTCTGCCCTGCTTTATGCCCACAAAGGCTGACCTGATGGTCCATGACCAGAGGCTCCCCGGATGGCTAGTTTCTGGTGGGGCTCAGTCCGTGGTGAGCCTTGGCAGAAGATCAGAGCAAGAGGGGAGCCTGAGCTCACAGTATTTATTCTCTCGTTCCCTTCTTGTGAAGTTACCTTAAATTGCCTGTATCCCTAGACCCAAGTTTACTACTCCAAGAACAGCCTGTTCTATACAACTGTCTTCTTATGGATTCTCTACCTCTCTCTCTTCCCTTTGAGTGTAAGAAAAGGATGCCACATTTTTCAAAGACAAATATAAGATAGTTGGTTATATTGGAATTTCAGGTAAACAATAAACTTTTAAATATAAGTATGTCCCATGAAACATTTGGGTCATACTTATACTGAGAGATTATTCATTGCTTACCTGAAATTCTAATTTAACATGGCATCCAGAGATTTATCTTGCAATCCTATCCTAAGGGTACTGTCAGCTCTAACCCTGGGTTTCTGCTGGTTTCCCTGCATCCTACTCACGCCTTTGGAATGAGTCCCTTTGTCTATAAGCCATCCTTGAATTATTCTGATGTGAATGTGCCATCTGTTTTCCCTCAGGATCCTGATACAGTCATAATACCCCTTGGTTTTTCCCTGTCAAGGTCATTTTCTCTCAACTGCCTCTCATATGTTATTTCTTTCAGAAGATTTTCACAAGTGTTCTATGGCAGACAATCCAATGAGATTGAAAGAAATTCCTTACTCTCTAGAAAATATATGATACATAAGTGGCAAGGCTGACATCTTAACATAAGATGTAAAGAGCCTAATTTAGATCCTGTGTCTTAGGTTGGTTTTCCCTGAAAGTGGAGTCTGAGACAAAGCCCTGATGCAGGTAGTTTATTTTTCAATGTGACCCTAGGAATTAGGAGTGCAAGGCAGGGCAAATGAAACAGGGAATGAGGGGAAGCCATGTGAGAGAGTGCTATGGTTATAGGCAATTAGTGTTTGATCCTACCTCACGAATGTGACTCAGACCATCTACTCAAGAGTTTAAAGAGGGAAGCATTTATCAATGACCCTTGTGCCCCGGTGGCCTCATGCATGGACTGCATTTTTAAGCTAAACATATGGGAGGGAAGGACCATTTCCTCAGATTTCCATGCTACAACATCAGAGAGTCTTCAAGGAGAAAAAAAAGAAAAAGAAAAATGGCACATGCCTGAAGTGTAGTGCTCTCCAATACTGTCTGGTTGCAATTCCCTGAAGATGGTCAAAGCCTCCACAGCACTGGTTAAAGCCAACAGGATTTTGAAGTGGAGATCAAGGTCTCCCATGCCCAATAGACCAGCCTACTTTTGAATGGAGGTGAGCTACCAGGATATTAATGAAGAGATTCATAACCTAAAGTAATTGAGGAAACATGTCCTTCATAAGAAATTATCTCTGGAGGAATTGCCACAGTTGGTAGAAACTGGAAGTCAGACACTGTCAAGCACAGAATGGGCCTGGGTGGAGATTAATTAGTTAAGAAGAGGCAGCCCCAGCTCTTCCTATAGGCTACTACATGTCTGCTGTGAATGGCTAGGACAGGTCCTGCCTGGGGCCACCCATGGAGTTTCCAAGTGGACTTGTGCAAGAAACCCCTGGCTTTTCCAGTGCAGCTGCAGTTAAGGAACAATTATTCCAATTTAGGCACAACAAGAATTTCAAGACCTAGAGTTTCTATTAGGCCTGTGTGACAGAATTATTACTTTGCATAGTTACTTAAGTGGTTTTGGGGTGGAAACATGGCAGAGTCTTCTTCTCTGCCTTGATGGGCATCTTTAACTACCCACAGAGCCGAGACTCCCAATCTCAGGTATGTTTCCATGATAAACAAGGGTGGAATGAAAAATTATAGCCAATTATCTCTGTCTTTTCCTTGTTTTGGTGAAAACACTTATGAAAAAAGAAAACTTGAACCCGATCTAAGTTATTATTTTTGTTCATCCTTGAACCCAAACCACATTCCATGGTCTGGCGTAATGGAAAGGCATAGTACTAACTATGTAGGGAGGAGATTGAGTGGTTAGATATGGGTGTAATTAGAGAGCATTGCTAAGATAATATAATATATCCATAAGTCACACTATAACTCACAGTTCTGCCTTGTGGCTTGCAAGAGGGAACAAAGTTCTAGTCTCATTTACTTTCCAGCTTCAGATGAAAGAATGACAGCAGATAACCCTCATAATCTAGCTGAGGATAAAACTGTTCCCCATGTAATTAGTGAGCCAGAACTGGGCTTCTAATCATATACCATGTCAGCTGTAAATTAGTTCACATTATTATCATCATGAGTATACTTCAATTTTTCACATTGTGGCAAGTAAAGAAACATGAGTAGTATTTCCAGTATTTTTCTTCCATGTGAAATGTACTAGTGTGAAATATAGCCATAGTAATTTAAAACTGACCCTCTGCTCCTGATAGTTTAACATTTCAAACTTCATTTTTACCCAGATACAAAACAAAAAAATCTTTGAAAAAATGAATAAAAGTAACCCTTTAAATTAAAAAGAGACAGTGTGGAGAACTGGGGCTTAACAGTATAAAAAAATGATTCTTTACTACTTCTTTTCACATATTTCCAGCATGTAGAGAAGTTGGAAAATGTGTTAGCTATCAACCCATGTGACCTCAAAGATTGGGAAAAAATTAAGTCCCTGCATTATCTTACTCCCTATTCCAGAATGTATAAGCTTTTGACTTATCAGTAGGATTGTGCTCCAATCACATGTACTGAAAGAGTTTTACTTCAGCCACTGTAGTTAAATGACAAGATTACAATGGTTAAGACTGCATTTCATCAGTAGAAAATATCAATTTGATCTCACCTTCTTTTTCACCAGTATGTCAGCAGCAGATTCCTCCTCCAGAAACCATACATCCTGCAAGGTGTTTGAATAAATCATGAGTTGGGGTGCCTGCCTGGTCTAAGGGATAAATGCACCCTTGAGTGTGATTGGCAGTTCAAATTACTTCAAGGCATCCCAGATATCATAACTTACTCTGAGTGCTCTCAGGTCGTATATACCTTGGTGAACAATTGTGAAGGTTAAATATTCAGATTGTTTGCCTCTTTGTGATCTATGCTTCTGTATCCCTTAGTAAGCCTAGGCCTGTGCATAACAAAAATGGCAGAAAAATTTACCAAACTAAAGACTGTGGTGAAAGGGGAGTGAGAGGAATGAGTTGTGGATAAATCACTATTGAACAAAATTGATGCTACAGTAAAAGATGTTTTGACTCATCAGTAAGCAGTGTAACTTGATAAGCACTGAAGGAATTTAAGAGATTGATGATGCCTTGGTTTATGCCCAGTAAGAACAAGTGTTGAGCTGAGAAGCGACACTTAACTTCCTCCATCAAAGTGTCTGGTTCTAGGGACCCAATGAGTCATTAGCATAAGGTGTGAAGGTTCTGCCATGTTCCTCTCCTTCCTGCTGCATGAAAACCAAGAAGGGGGTTAAGGGTTGAAGGACCAAGAAGGAACAGCCAAATAGGAACTCACTTGTGACTTCTGGCCTCAGTGATAACATGTACAGAGTTGGGAAGTCATCACTACTGTTTTTATGACAAGAAAAAAAATGCACACATTGAAAAGCAATGGTTTTTCTTGGACCCTTCAGGAAACGGGTTTCAGGGCAAACTGCCACCCTGAAATCTGGAGAGATGGGGACATCCAGAGAAGCACAGCCAAGATTTGCTGAATCAGACAAGAACAGGAGCTTTGGGAACCATAAATTTGTAGAAACACTTAAATGGTAATTTTGATGAATTGCTAAAGGCAATTCCTCAAAAGTATGAAGTAACATGAGAGGAAAAATACCTGGGGGTCTTACTCTTAGAATCAGCCCCTACACCTTCATAGGTTTTTCTTCCAGGAACCCCACTAAGTTCTTATGCTGAATATCTAAGAAAGATTCCCTCTAGGTTTTGGGGAGGGGAAGACCCTCCTCCATGACAAAAGCCTACTTTCTAAGGGAAAAGACTTAGCCAGAGCCTCTCCCAGCTGGGGGAAAGACATTGTTCCATTCCAGCCCCCTCTAGTCTTCTCGTCTCATGTAAAGAGGAAAATACAAATTTAAAAGGGTGCAGAGCTTCAAGGAAACATTGGAAAAGAATAGGATGCTGGGAAATAAAAGCTATACCTCCGGAGGAACATTTGTGAAGGTCACAGTCCCATGACACAGGCCCCCTAACAGACTAAGATTTAATTAGAAGATTATAGAACACCCCCCTTACTCCACACCTTGACGCCACACCACTTTAAGAAATAGATAACTGAAAGAGCTATAGGATACAGATTCTTTCCAAAGATGAGTAGTTAGAGTATCCCAGGTTACCTGCTCCTAAAGAAGCTTTCTAGTTCTATAGAGTCTGGGACTATCACAGCAGCAGATGCTGGTCAAACATGTGTGTTCCAACTTGGAGCAGGTTGATAACTGGTCCTGTGGGTTAATAAGATACTGCAATCTTGTAGAATCTACTATCATGTGGTTCTGTAGGAGGACCTGGCACCCAGCATATACCAACACAATAACTCATGATAGAGAAGGAAAGCACTGTCATACCGACAATCTTGTCCGTTTCTAGTCTCCTCTATGTGGACCTGGGTTCCCTGGTTTCAGGTAACAAGTTGCTGGCTGTCCTATGGCACTGAAAGAGCTTTCAATGGTGTTAGTGAATTTACTTATATGAGGTGCTGAAGAACTTCCTTTCCCTGCTTGACACAGCTCACCATTAATCTCAGGAGGAGCCTATAAGGTTAACTGGTCTTCTGACCATATCAGTGACTCATCTGGTAGTTTAGATTGCTTGCCTCAGCAGTCCAAATTTGTTTATCATGAAAGGTCCTAAAGAACCTTATCTAGAGTTGCATGAGCAAGATGCTATTGATTTAGCACAAGTCACTTGCAAATGTGCATGAAGTGTGTAGAACAGCTGTCTGAGTTGATGCCTTAAGTGAGGCACAAAATCATGCTCTCAGCATGAAGAAAGTGCTGTTAAGATTCTTCATGAAACCTTCAGAAAGAGCTCCCAGGCTACATATGCTGGACAGCCAATTCTACTAGCCAGAATTCTCTCAGTTGCAAGCAACAGAAACTCAGCTCAAACTAGCTCAAAGGAAAAGGGGGGTTTACTGGCTTAAATGACTAAGAAGTGAGGGGTAGAACTTGATTCAGGAATGACTAGGACTAAAATGTAGTCATTTAGTCTAGATCTGTGTGTGTCTTGTTATTTCTTTCTTTTCCTCCCTCTCTCTCTCGCCCCTGATTCTCTTTCTAAGTAAGTCTCATTCTCTCTTTTTGTAGATTTTAATTTTGTGATAAAAGCAGACACTGTAGCCAGTCCTAGAATGTTCTAGGTTCTAGTACAAAAACCCCAGCAGAAAGAACAAGTCAGTATCTCCCAGAGTCCATCTAATAATCTTAAGAAAGGACTCTGATTGGCTTGTTAGGTCATGTGCCTATTTTTTATATTAATCAGTATTTTTAGGAGGAGGAATATAACTGCTCATCTTTGTGGCCAGAGACTACTGAGACCGACAGCTCTATTAGCACCCCTTGGAATTGGCAGGGTAACTTACCTCATGAAACTTAAGGGAGCTATTGCTAGAAAAAAGATGAAGATATTCTGAATCACATAAACAATAGATATTTACTATATCCACCCCTTGATTTCCCAGGATGCATGATTAATCTTTATTGAGCACATGTAATCCCAAAGGTGTCCACACCTGAGAATCTGATCACCGATCACCTTCCCAAATCCACATCCACATCTCGCATCTGGGATCATATACATTGCTTTGATTAGATCCAGATACGTCTCACAACAGTGGAACCTAGGGCTAAATGATAAAGTTAATAATCTAATCATACCAAAAATAAAATAATGGAGACCAAACAACAGCAGTGGAAACTCTTATTTGGTAAATGGAAAAGAGAAAAAAATACAAATACCATATGCCATATCCGGCTGGACAGAAATCATAAGACTGTATATTGCTAGGGCTAAAGGGATTTTATGGGAAGTCAATGCCATGCCTAACCCTGCTTACAAGGACACTCTCCCTCAGCCATTGAACTCCATGGTTCTCCCTGACATGGGGTCTTGTTAGCAGTCCAATGCCCAAGGCATGGTTATGAGGGACTGGGTGTTACCTTAGGGGTTGAGTATCACAGGTCTCTTTCTTGATCTGGAGTTTCTCAGATAAGGTAACTCCTTAAAATTCTAGTAAGCTGCTAATGGAACCAATTCTGGAGAAACTCCATTAGGTCAGAACCAGTGCCAGAAATCTTGGCCAGTAACAATTTGTAAATCTGAATCCTGACTTTGAGTTTCTGTCTCTTAGCAACAAAGCTTGGTTTTCTGCCCATGCATCCAGCTCTCTTTTATATATGTCCACCTTGGTCTCCACTGTAGGACTATATCAGACAATAAATTGAGGTAGTGAGGCAGAGCTTATCTATCCTCGGCCCTCTTTGGAATATAGGGGTAGAGGGGTAATTATTACTTTCATTTAGCAGAAATGAAACAGAGCAGATAGTATTTAGGAGAGGTTCCCATATTCTCTGGCCTTTCCCTGGTTCCAATAGTCTCCTGTCTTTCTCTGTACTAAACTGAAAATAGGATGGATATTTTCACATTTTATATAACTGTCTGACCCTTGTTTGGCACTTTACATGATTATCTGACCCTTAGTGGTCTTGGTTTTCTGACTATCAACAGATATATATCATCCTCTCACTGTTTTCAACCTGCCAACCTGTCCCTTTCTTTCAGGACAATAGCGAAGACTAAAAAAGTAGCTAACAGCCTCCATCATTTTGACATTTCTCTAGCAAATCTCCTGAGGCCCCAGGCTTGGTAGGTTCTTAGCTTGAGTCCTAAAATCCCAAAGACAATAATGAGCCAGCTGCTCTGCTAGTGCATAGCAAAGAGGTGATCTTTCCAGCCTGGAATGGAAGGCTCACTACAGTCCTCTACTTCACCTCAACTCAGGTATACAATTCCATGTTCTGAGGCCAATCGCTGGCAATACCCTACTTCTAGATTCCAATTTTTGTGTTGGCCAAACCTTTGTTGCTTGCAAATGACAGAAATCTAATGCAAACTAGCTTAAATAAAAAGGAGAATTAACTTGCTTGAAAAACATAGGTCTGCGGAAGCTTCCGCCACAGTCAGAGCTGGGGAACAGTGAGGTTCTCAGGTCTCTGCCTCTCAGCTTTCTTCTCTCTAAGAGTTGGTCTCATTCTCTCCTGGCAGAAGGTCTCCCCCTGTGTGGTGAACACAAGATCCTTGGCAACCCCAGACCCACAATATTCTGGAGCAGATATCCCAACAGAATGAGAATCATCTTTCTCACAGTATCCAGTTATCTGTCCAATGAAAGGTCTCTGATTGACTCTGACTGACCATATACCCAACTTATAAACTCCTCCCTGTTTCCAGGTGAGTGGCTTACAATAAAATGACCCTCCACACGCCTAGGGATTTGGTAAAAGGATGCAGGATTTTGATAGGCAACCCCCCTACCACCACATGGTCCCTGAAAACAGAGTAGATCCTGTTGTTAGATTAAACAGCAAGGCAGACAAAATTATAGGGCAGACAAAAATAACATCAATTTTACTACAATGACTTACCTGCCTCCTGGGGCTGAGATTCCTAAACTCCTACACACTGACTTAATGGAGAACCTGAGACTTTAGGATCCACAAAGTATATTGATTCATTTTTTTTAATCCACCAAAAGAAAAAATGGCTGTGTTACTCAGAAATATGTCTGATGCAGATATTATACATGAAGCCCGCAGAGAGAGCGATGCCTCAGGCCACCTGGGAGGACCTAGGAGTGTCTGGACATACTTCCCCCCTGGTCTCTAACACTTCCCAGAGGTGGCCTTCTCTCTTCATGTCGTCTTGGTCTAACTAATCACAGGGACTACACTTTTGAAGTGCTCCTGGAACTCTGATACTCAACGCCTGATGTTCTAGTTGTGTTTGAGGGGGAAAGAGTTAAGGAGCCTGTGCCAGATTAGAGTTTCTGTAGGCAGAATTGGATTAAGTGGGATATCACACTGGAGATAGTGTAGCCATAGGGATCGGTTTCATTATAGCAAACAGCACTTAAAGGTTATAGAAGGGCAGACAGCACTGAATGCCAGATTCTGGAAGGAGTTAAGAGGTAATTAGAGATGGATCAGGACAAGTGGTTGGGGACTAATGACATGAATGACACTGAAGTCTTGAGACTTGCTTTCATGAGTTTCCTGAAAACTCCTGGGGAGATTAGTTTTGAAGCTCAAAGGAATTGGAGACCCAAGTAAGACAATAGGTTATGCATTGAATAGGTCATTTCTAAGTGCCCAGTTACTTTACATTGTTTGGGGTTTTTAATGTGTGTTATTTTGTAGATTATGATTTTCAAATGAAGAAAGTGTATTTTGCGTAGTGGTTTAGGATATTTTTGTCTTGAGACTATTATATGCTTATTTTTAAATAATTGACATTCTAAATTTCACAGAGGTAGTGGTCTTTAAAGGACAGGGGACTTTATAGAGCATTTAATTCAGTGGTCTTTAGTTTGTTTTATTTAAATCATTGAAATGTTTTTTGTTCCCCAAATAAAATATCATAAGAATTCCAATCTGTAAGACAGTGTCACTCATTCAGTAATTATCTATGTTCTGGACACTGGGTCAGGACTGAAACATCAGGAATCAAATTTCATCAGTGCGGCCTGGGGGGCTCCCAAGAGCCCCTCTCCACTTCTCTGCTGAGCCTGTCACCTTTCCCATCAGCCCTGGGTTTCCCTGAGGCACGGACCTCAGTTTGTAGATCCCTGATCCAGGCTCATGCCCTCATTCAGAATAAGGACTCCGAGGTCAAAGGCAAGCTATTCTAGTAGCACTTTACTTAAATATCAAAAAGTTAAATTGCATCTATGACTATGCTCTTGCTTTAGACCGAAAAGAGCACCACAAGTTGCCCATCTTCCCCTTTTAGAAAAATAATTATTCCTCTTACATTTGCCTTCAGAATTCTTTTGCTTCAAGTGGAGGAACATAATCTCTTTTTATTCTTTTTTTTTTTTTTGGTACTCCCTTTTTACTGTCATTTTGCTTCTTGAAGGAAATGTGTGGGAGGATGAGAGTAGAATTAAATTAGCAGAATTAAGAAAGCAAATAATGGTCCCTATGGTATAACACCAGACTCAGGGTGGAAGGGTAGGAGGTACAGAAATGTGATTATGATAACATTACCAGGAAAGGAAGCCTAAAAGTTGAAGGTCAAGAGAAATGAAGAAAGTCATTCACTGAAGATTCTACATGGATTACCAGGGTATCGAGATGGTACAGTTCTGTTCATGAAGGAAAAGTCATAGAGGCTGTGGGATGACTTTAAGAAATTTTTATAATAAAGACATTTCCATAGAAACACATTCTCTTTATGGATAGTCCTTTGTCTTGCCATCTTTGTAATCAAAGAACCAAAATTGCTGGTCAAACTGGAGACCAATCCATGACACTAAAATGGGTTATGATGTAATTCAAAATACATTAACTGAGCACCTTCCATGTGGCAGGTACCATGACACACACTGACTAAGAGTTACACCTCCGCCTCCCAGGAGCTCTCTATCTGAAGAGGTAGAAAGACCCCTATGCAAACAAATGGAACACTGAATCATTCGTTGACCACTGTGTGCTTAATCCTTACCCTAAGCCAGGCACTGGGCTGGGCAACAAATACAGGCCAGCAATAACAGGAACATTTCTGCAACTCTTGGCATATGTGGTATGTGGGGAAGGCAGCCAATCAGGTAATCACACAAATAATTATAGAATTTCCTCTGTTAGAGGGCTATGAAGGTGAGGCCCAGGAAGCTATATAAGCTAAAATGGGACATTTGACCTAGTCAGAGAACTCAGGGAAGTCTCTCTCCACCTAAGATCCAAAAGAAAAGTAGAGATTAACTAGGCAAAGAGAGGAGAAAAGAGCTTTCTAGGCAGAAGAAATAGCTCCATCAAGGTCAGAGAGTGATGGAGAGAGCTGAGTACAAAATTGGTGAGGTGGGAAGGAATCTATGCAGGAATTGGTAAGCCACACAGTAGAGTTTTGTCTTTATCCTAAAGGTAATGAGGAGGCATAAGTGCTTTATAAATGTTCTATGTAAGAAGGGCTGTGAGTACAGAGATGTAATTAATTCTTCCTGAGGTGTGGGAAAGTCTGAAAAAGCTACTGAGAAGATACAACTTTGGGGCCAGGCCTTTTCAGATAAGTATGTATTTTTTCAAGTGATAAAATTGGGTAAAGTTATCCCGGAGAATGTCAATGGCATGAGAAATAGAAAGGGGGGAAATGGAATTTGGCTATGTTAGGAGAACATGGGACTGGACACACGACATTCTGGTTGTGTTAGCAAATGGTGGTGGCAAGATAGGGAGGGGGCTTGGGTGTTGCTGAAGGAGTGAGACATAACTCCTTTGACTTTATGATGTCAATTTTTAAAAAAGCTTAGGAAATTGAGACACATGTCAGAAATATGGAAAAAAAAAGAAGGAATAGGCATAAAGGAAAAGGAAAAGCCAGCTGGCCCAAAGTGGCATTGAACTGGTGTCTTAGTTTTCTTATACCTGCCAACAATTGTCCTCTCTCCCCCATTGAAATAGTCAAGTAGGCTAAATTGCCCCTACCACCAGAGTTAGGTGCTTTTACCCTGAGGCTCTAGCTCTGGCTCTGGGTAGGGATGTCTTTAGAAAACCAAGTTCCCGGGAAGTTGCATTCTCTTCTCTTACACCTTGTGTCTTGATTACAATATTTGGTTGCCCAAATTCTTTATTTAGGGTTGTGTTGATCTAATACAATGTCAAAGGCGATGTCATAGGGGCTCTGCCTTCTTACTTTCATTTTCAAGTTTTCCATTCTGAGTTTTTATTCCTCCAGCTTAACTTCCCAAGTTCCTTGCCTGTTGTTTTCTCACTGCTGAAACTGACCCGTTCGTCTCTGCTCTTTGGACAGTCTAGGAAAGAGCACCTAAAACATCATAGACATGAACTGTCACCCCGTGTCATTTGCCCCCCCCAATATCTAGTCAATAACTGAGTCAGACAGACAGAAAGCAGATGATGACATCATTTTCTCTGCATCAGCATCATGCTTCTGGGAAACAGAGTTAAGTGGAATATTTTCTTTTTTCAAATAAAATGGGGCCCTGTTCTGATTTCATGAGATAATGTAAGTAATATGCTTAGCCCAATGGCTAACCCATGGCAGGTGCTCACTGAGGGATTGCTATTATTAAATATTTTGATACTGAAAATATATATTCACAGTACTTCAATTTTATATTTTCTTGGGGTTGTTATATGGCAACTAGCTAATAAGCCAAGCAAGAAGTAAATGACTTAGATGGGAGGTCAACAAACTTTTTCTGTAAAGGGCCAGGTAGCCCTTTAAGCTTTGCAGACCACATGCTATCTTACAACCATTCAATGCTGCCTTTGTAAAATAAGAATAGTTGTGCGAAATAGAAAACAAATGGGTATGGCTGTGTTTGATTAAAATATTCGTTACAGAAACAGGTGACAGGCCAGTGAGCCATAGTTTGTTGACCTCTGATGTACATGGTGGTTTGTGATACAATATTGATTAATGAATCAATGAGTTTATTAATTTGACAAAAAGTCATTGAGAACCTGTTATGCTGGGTTCTGGGCACAATGGGAACACAAAGAGATACAGCTTTTGATCCATAGAAATAACAGCTAAGTGGAAGAGATGGACATTGATGTAATAAGCACACATATAAAGTTGCAATTGTAATCAAAGCTATTAAGAAAAGATAGATGATGCTATTACACTATTTGACAAAGAGGCATTTGTTTGTTTACTTGTATGTTGGGGGGGTGGTTAGAGAACTTTCTCTAAGGAAATGTTGCTTGGGCTGAGATCTGAAGGATAAGAATAAGTTAACAAGATTGAAGTTTGGAAGGGTTTCCCAGACAAAGGACCTAACATGCAAAGCCCTCTGATGGGAGGAGATATCCATCGAATTGAAATATGACTCCTGTGACCAAAACACATATAACTCATGGGTTAAGACCTGACTGGGAAGCCTTGGTAAAAATTATGGTCTTTAGACCTAAAACAATGGTAAGCTAATAATCAGCTTTAAAGCATAATTGAATTTTCCTATTAAAAAAGTACATATCCCTTCAGCTAAGTTGTTGAAAATAGAGTTGAGGGACTTCCAACATTTCAATGAGAGAAATTTCCAGTAGTGGCTAGATCATTCTTTTGAGAGAGGGAGAATGAGTAGTTTGATGATTTGCAAGTAAAATTGCTTTTCTGCATCATGGAAAAGTCGTTTAAACTTTTTCTGGTCTATGGGAAATGAAGAAAAAATGAATATTTGTATTTTATTAGTGCCAACCTTTTATCTTCTCAATGTTTCTCTTTCCACAGCAAAATGCAGATGAATTTGCATAAAAGTTTAGTCACACACACTTCTGGTGACCTACTGACTCGACTTGTTTTTCAACTTGACTTATTTTCCACACATGAAACATTTTGACTCAGAGAGCAGACAGACTGTAATAAAACATCTCGATGTTTGACCTAAAATATAATTAATCAAAATTATCTGGAAGTACATTAAGTATTTTCAAAGGTAAAAAATATGGTAGTCTAACTGTTGATTCAGTTACTCATAAAATGTGATTAAAAATAATTATTTAGGCTATATGGATTATCCATGTTCCTTCTAATAGTACCAAAACCTCTTGCAAGCTCTAGAACAGTAGTTCTAAACTGTTAATGGTCTCCCCACCCCCAAAGGGGACATTTGGCAATATCCAGAGACATTTTCGATTGTCACAGCTAGAAAGGGGAGGGTGATACTGGTATCTAGTGTGGAGAGGCCAGGGATGCTGTTAAATATCCTACAATATACGAGGCAGCTCCCACAACAAAGAGTTACCCAAACCAGAATGTTAGTAAGGTGGAGAAACCCTGGTCTGGAGTAATGTTAATCCACCAACTAACTCCCTTTAATTCTGTTTGTTCCAGGCCATGCTATAAAGTCTCTCTTTTGCCTTTCTTTCTTCTCTTTTTCTTTCTTCTTCCCTTCCTTTTTCTTTTCTCCTTCTTCCCACTCTCTCTTTCCTCCTCCTTGGTGGTCAACTTTGCAAATTCACCTGTTGTCCATAATCTGAAAGGAGATTCCTCAGCTTTTGCAGAAGTCACAAAATCTTTCATGAATGGGGGTCACTTCCACCCTGGTATATCTTGGAATTCAATAATGATTGACTCAGCTCCTACCACAGTGACTTGTGTCCTCGGTATATCAATTATTATCTCTCTCTAGGACTCAGTCATCTCCCTGCACCCATTCCTGTGCCCTATCCTCCACCAGGCAGCCTTTTAAACATTTGATTTAATCTTGTTTATATCCTGTTTACACAGACACATGCAAAAAATTCAATGACTTCCCAAGAGGAAGTTCAAAAGTTTGACTGTCTGCAAGAGTTTGCATAATCTCTCTCTGCCTCACCACTTCCCAGGTTTTCAGTTTCATCTTGAGTCACTCCTTGCCCTCACTCCAGCCACACTGGATTCTCCTAGTTTTGAGTAGACTATGCTCTGGTCTGTCTCACCAGCTCTTCCTTCTATCTAGAATGCTGTTCCCATTATTTATTTGCCTCACTCACACTTATTCAAGCCCCAACTTAATTGTAATTTCTCAAGAAAACCTTCCTGGACTCCTCGACTAGGTATATAGGATCAAAACATTCAAGAATATTTAATTATGTATGGGTTATATCTCATTTAATGTTAATGTTGGCCCTCTCTACCAGACTATGCAGCAAACAATGAATGGGTATTCAAAAAGAATCTTGCACTTGGGGCTATTTCAAAAACCTTTTACCTTTTATTTTTAACCACATGTCATGCACCTAATGTTTTCTCTAAGAATATGGTGGACTTGGGCAAAATTAGCAAATAATCCAGGCATCTCACTGTAACATTGCACAATAAGCCACATTTATCTGTCCCAATACAGAGTCATTCTGCCTCTAATATTATTGTAGTGACTTTATTGGACATCATGCCTCATCTTGTGTTCTTCAGAGGCACTCTTTATTTCAGAGGCTGTTGTGGCAGCAAGCAGTTGGTATACCCTTACCTTAGCTGTCCACATATCTTTAGCTTTCAGCCCTGGGACTGATGTATCATGGGACACCTAGGGGAAACTGCCCAGAGTCACACATGTGCAGCTTAGAAGTACAAGAGATTTAACACCCTCAGAAACTCTTAATAATGGTTGATGAAGACAATGTTCTCCCATCAGCCCTACTGTCTGGAGTGGACTAGTCTAGAATATATCCTAAACCTTCCACAGAAAGTCCTGGCTGGATCAAGCCCCTGCAGTGATGGTCAAGTCTATAATGCATCCTTGAATTGGCTTCCCCTCCTTCCCTTCTTCCTCAATCCATCTCTCATTCTCTCAGGGACCACTTCCAAAATAAACTACCCTTGTCTTGGGTTCTCACTTTGTGGGGAACTACTATACTACCTCTTTGAAAGTTACACAACTGAATACCTTTGTTAATAAAAATGATGGTAGCTGCTAATATTTATTAAACCAAGTATTTAACATGAATCAGATTCTGTGCTAAACACTAATTCTCCATTCTTCCCTAATTTTCACAACAGCTGTTGTATAAGGTTGGTTCCTCTACTACCCATCATGGTGGCTATCATCTATGACCCTCAAGTCAATCTTCTCTGCCCTGGAAGGTGGGTCCATATACAGTGCCTCAGAAAGCTTCCTTGACTTCTTTTTGGGTTTAGGCAGTTGGAGGCAACAGTAAGAGATCTTAAGAGTGAGTTGGCAGTGAAGCCTAAGCTCCCTCCCTCCCGGGGTATAACAGGTTAACTGTATTCCTCTCCTAAGATCACAGATCATGTCAGATAGCTTCTATACAGAGCTTGCTTGTAGGGCCTTTGCCCCCGCTACCTCTAGAAACTACATTACTATTCTCTGCCTTTCCTGAATTCTGCTCACATTTCTGTAAATAACTTTCAATTAAATGTTTCTTAAATTACCCAGTTTGTGTGTGCCGTCTGGTTTCTGTCAAGGCCTTGCCCTATAGTGTCTCATCGGTAAGGGTACTAAGGCTCAAAGTAGTTCACACATTTCATCCCCCCTGAAAAAAAAAGAAAGAAAAGACAACGAAATGAATAGCCGAGGTTTCACCTGCTTTGCAGTGACAGAAAGTATTACCTATGTCCTCCCAAACTTGAAGAAAAAGAATCAAATTCATTGTTGTTAATGCTTGGTCTGTCTGTCACGTGCACATTTAATCTGACTGCATTTTTATCAGACTGTCTCTCTTAAATGCTGTGTCCTTATTTTGTAGATATATTATGCATTTTTTTAATAATACATGCAAATTTTATAAAAATATATTATTTTGTATCTTGTTTTGATCATCTCGACACCACATTTTCCTGTTACACAAACATTTTAGACTGTGGTTTGTCCTCAAAGACCATGCCAATTGAGAGGAAATGTGTCTGTGAGTTTTCTGAGTTATATGTGGCCATTTTTTTATGAAGTCTGCAGCTCTAACAGCTGTGCCCTAAATTAAGAAGAAGATGGGCATTTCTCCAGAGATGAACTAATTCATCAAGAGCCCATCTTGCACATAATATCAAACTTTAATAATTCAGCCCCCCTGGGGGCCTGGCCAGGCTGAAACATGTTGTTTAAATAAATGCCATTTGATGGTTTTGAAATACAAACAAAAATTTGAACTAGATAAACAAGGATAGCTCTTAGGAAATCTGCTAGAATGACTAGCTAAGGAAGATTATAATTGGTGTATCAATGATTTCTATGGGATGTTTTTGATGATGCTTGAGGGTACTTAAAAAGTTTGTTCTCATAAGTAATTTAAACATTCCTCTTGAAATACTGTTTGCACTATTCATTTATTTAGCAAATTAATCACAGAATCATACATAACATTTTAGAGCTGAAAGAGGCCTGAGAGAAAACCCAGTGCAACTCTATTTTGTGAACAGTTTCTTGGATCTTTCTTAGGTCTGTGCACACAGAACAAGGGCCAGCTTTCCACATACCCCTTCAGTCCAGTTTCTGCTAAGACACTGGCCCACAGCTGGGTATCCAGCCCTACTGGCTCCTTCTTGCCTGCTAAGGGAGGTCAAAACATGCCATTAGCAATGGTACATAATGCTCCTTTCACTAATTCCTAAAACAAAGATTTTGCTCTGGTTTACTCTTTTTTTTTTTTTTTGCCAGAACTCAGTGCTTTCATATCCCATGCCTCACATATTCCAGTCACTTTCACTATGGAAGGCTCAGAGGAGCACCAGCTTCTCAATGTCTTGTCTTGCTAGTCTTCTAATCTGCTCTCCCTCTCCATCCTTCTGAAATCCCACCCTCTGAAATGGCTTTAGCCCAATACACATATGACTTGAAAATGAATACCCATATGAAAATGAAATGACTCTATTCCTCTATTCCTTGGTAGCATCTGGAATGGTTGATGAGCTCTTCCCCACTGGCTTCTATCACAGTGGCTCCTTCTGGTTCACACTCACTACTCTGACCATTCCTTCCTAGTCCCTTTCTTTGGCTTTCTGTTTGTTGTCATCTTCTTTTCTCATTCTGTTGTTCAGTTCATAGGAAATCACAGTCATCCTGCAGCTTTCTCAACTACCTGTAGACTGTTTACTCTCAGATTTAAATCCCTGGCCCAACTCTTTCTCCTGAGCTTCTAATTACCTACTGAACACTTTCCAAAGTCCCACAGGTCCTTCAAACTCAACAGCTACCAAACAGAGATATCCTTCCCCCAACTGTGCTCCCCATTCATGCTTTTCTGTCTGGGAATAACAATATCATTCACATAGGTGCCCAAGCCAGAAAGATGGGTTTTACTAGATCGGTCCATCAGTGGTTTCCCATTGCTCCTAAGATAAAATCCAAACTTCTAAGTTTAACATGTAAGGGAGATATGTGGTCACTGCCTATTACAACAGGGTCATCTCTTACCATTCCCTGTAGGTTCTCACATCCTCTCCAGCTAGACCATCCTTCCCAAAATCCTCAGACTAATATTGGTTTATATTCCAAGAGTCAGTTTAAAAATTATGCCCTCTATAAATCTTTTTCTCACCAATGTCCCCCCTCCCTTAAAGATTCAGTCATACCTGTGTGCCTTCTTTATGACCTACCTGTGCATAGCCCAAAGATTCTGAACAAGGTTATTGTCACTGATAATCAGAAGAAGGAAAAGTTCCAAGTCACAAAGAAGAAGTGATTGTGTTGAAGAGATTAAAGGTGTCTCAACTAGTGTGAACTAAGAAACCGGCTTTAAAAATTGGGTATTTTCAGAACTTTTTCCTCTCTGAGGCTTCTTTTTGCAGGATACGTTCTTGAAAATGAAATGACTCTAGCTCTATTTATGTCATCAATTTTCCATCTTTTTCACCTTATGGCACATCTAAACTGATTACTAAATTCTGCAGCACACCAAAAGATATACTTTTTTGCCGATCAGACAGCTATTGTCATGTTGGCTGCCGTCATTTTTTTATTTGACAATCTAAGGGAAAAGAGGTTACTGCCCCTGACTAAATAATCATGTATTGCATGTTTTAAAAATTCTTCTGATGCACCAGTTGAAAATTGTGAATTTACGTGACAACTTCTCTATAGTTTGTTTTCCTTTGGCTGCTGAATTCTGGAAACGTATTTGAGTGCTGCTATCACGACCTGTAAGCAGGGAGTAGAAAGGGAAACGATATGGATAGGGGAAGAATAAAAATGCATGTTTCCTTATCTGATGTCTTTCATCTTTAAAGGCTAGACATAGGGCAGGTGGGGAAGGGAACAGACTGTAATACAGAAGATACCAAAAAATCGCAGGTAAAAAAGACTTCACAGAACCAACAGCCAAGTTCAGGGTGAAGCCTTGTGTAGTAAGATGGAGGAAAGGATTCATCTCTGTTCATTTTGTCTACTTACAACTAGGACGGAGTAGTCTATCTATGACCCCTGTACTCATGCAGTCCTGACAGATATCCAAAAATCAATAATATCTCCAAGTTTTTCCAAATCACCTCAGTCTTTGATTTCTTTTTCTTAAACTACCTCCATGGTTACTAAAACCAGAACTCCAGCAGCAACAAAAAATAAGCATTGATGAGGTGGTCGATAACCACAAGATGTAGACGTGTTTGTTTATTTTATTCTCTCCTTGAGTATTTAAATGTGTCATATGTTTTTATCTAACTTATCTGAACTCTTATGTACTTATTACATGGTTTCTGGGGTAGAAGTACAAATGTAAGAAAATTCTGAAACCTAAACCAGAGAGGCAAAGTCTAAACTATCACGGTTCCCGGATGGAGTCTTTTGTAAATTTTTTCTATTAAGCATCAGGATGAGTAATCTACAACCACATCAACAAAAGGTAGTGGCTTCTTCATAATTTGACTGAGGAAAGAGGAGGCAGCTCCACACATTATTAACATTGTCTGATTGAATTGAGAGTTTCTGAATGATTAAGACACTAGAACTTGACTAAGTCAGAAACCATGCGGTCAATAACAGAACACCTTCTAAAGAAAAACAACATACATTTCCAGATGAAACAAACAGATGATTTCTGTAACTTCATAACCAGGGTGAGGGCTCCATTTGCCTTCGTTCTAGATAAAGTCCCTGAACCAAGGCCTCTCCTGGACAAGGGGTAAACTGTGTTTCAATTACATTTCTTTGGAGGGTAGAAACTGTTTTTTTTCATTTTTATAAGTTTATTGGGGTGACATCTGTTAAAATTACATGAGTTTCAAGTGTACAATTCTATAATATATCATCTGTATATTGCATTGTATGACTTCTTGGAAAAAGAAAAACTATCTATTGAAAATGAACTCTCAAATTTATTTTAATAATGTCTCCATTTTAGTCAGGTGAATGGTCATGAGGGGAGTGAGTTTTGAATTGCTTGTTTTGCAAGTCAATATAAGTGGTTTATACTTGTTATATTCTTCTAATAAAAAGGAAAAGAACACATTTCTCACTAAGGGAGAGGGTACTAACATTTTACAGAGTCTGCCACAGGCAAGACACTGTGAGGGAGTTTTTTCATATACAGTCTTACTTTTAGAAATAGTAACAATAATGATAGAATTCTACTGCCAGAATCACCATTAACTGAAAACTACCTATGTGCCAGCCAGCAAGTGCTAAATGTTTTACACAGATCACCACATGTTCAGGGTTTTTGAGATTCATCCATGTTGTAGTGTATATCAGCACTTCATTCCCTTTTGTTATTTTAGGGTAAAACTATTTTAAAACTATGAAAGGTAACTGCCATTAAATAAATACCCTCTCTATGGTAGTCTTATTAGCTCCTCTGTAAATAATGATTTCCCTACAAACTCTGTAGCCTCCATATGAAGACAACCCATATTATAATTTTTAGGAGACATATAGCATTGTGAATCCTCCCTTACCTTCATTTTGAGCTTTTAGGCCAGATGGCTTGGGAATATAGCAGCCATTTATAAACCAAGGGCAAAAAAGACCTAAAGATTGCAGACCCATCTCAGCTCATGTGGGCAGACAGACCGGATTAGGGAAAATTCATTTGTTTAAAGTCTGCCGGTCCTTGTGTATTTATCACTATGTTTATTATCTGTTTTACTGCTCTAGGACTTGGGTTTCCCATGAATTCTTTCTTTCGATTCTTATGTGCCCATTATCTGAGCTTAATGGCATAAAAATTTAGGTAGAGTGAGTAGAGTGACCATTGGGATTGGGCACTCCATTTCTACCTAGAATTTGGAATTTTTCCCACTTGTTTATTAGATAATATAGTAAGAGAGAGATTCACAGTACTGGAAGAAACCTTGGTCAGCATCTTTTTTTAAGAGGCCTGCCAGTTACAGCACAGATGGGGTTAGAGCCCAGAGAACAGGATATTTTTCTTGGTGAACAAAAGAAGAAACCACAAATTTATACCAGAATTAAAAAATCTGGCTGTGAATCTTCACTACCACTTCTCAGCTGTGAAACCCTAGCACGAGTTACTTAGCCTCCTTATGCCATTTCCTCAAGGAGGTGTGAACATTAAATGCGATAACGTGTGTAAAGAAACAAACATTGCACACGTGCATAGTCTAAGTGCTTGATTAATGTCAATTGCCATTAAATTGGCTCTCTTTTTTTTAGATTTTATTTATTTATCTTTAGAGGGGAAGGAAAGGAGAGAAATATCAATGTATGGTTGCCTCTAGTGTGTCCCCCGCTGGGAACTGGCCTGCAACCCAGGCATGTGCCCTGACTGGGAATCGAACCGCGCTTCTTTGGTTCGCAGGCCCGTGCTCAATCCACCGAGCTACACCAGCCAGGACTGGCTCTTTTGTTTTCAAACTTTGAAAAGTGCCTCCTTTCCCCTCTCTCTGAAAATAAATAAATAAAATATTTATTAAAAAAGAAAGTAGTTTGAATAGAAATTAAAAGTTTATTGTTCCCACTTTGTGTTTCCCAAGGGTACAAATGAACCCAGAATGTAAACTTCCTCTTAGGCCCTAAGCACATTATACTATCAAATACAACCCACTAGTTGTAATCAAATCATATTATGTAATATTGCTTTTCAGTTTCCTCACTGCAAAACATTGTCTTCATTTTAACTAGCATGCCTGCTCCTCAAAATCTACCCAAAAACTTTCCATGCAACCCAAATATCCTGGCTGAAGAAACATATAAGCTGTCTTGCAGAAATGCTTGTTCCAAATTTCCTCCATTTTCATAGGTTATTGGCCCAGGGTATTTTTACATTTTGTTATTTGTACATTTGCAACTTCCCAGATAGTTCTGGAACATATTTTCCTCATCTTACAATCTTTTACCCTTCATTGGCAGGCCTTAAATCTCCTGCACATTATTCCAGAGCCCACCCCCAAAATGATTCACCTTCTCAACCCCTTTATTCAAGCCAGGTGGAGAAAAAAAATCAAGGCGTGTCTTTTGACAATTAATTATTCAACTTTTGAGGGAGACTATGTAATAACTGAACAATATTTTGTCCCTTTATAGGTGACCGAGTGAAAACTAGTTAACATCACTAAGTTTCAGTTTCCCTATCTGTAATGGAGAGAGTAGTAGTACCCCTTACATCAGGTGGTTTGGAGTAATAACAGAGATAATGAATATAAAGGGCTTGGTGTAGTATCAAGCACACATAAGAAATCAACTCATGTTGGCTATTATTGTTATTGTCATCAGACAATAAGGACCACAAAGATACTTAAGACAAATTCCCTGCCCTTAAGGAGCTTATAAGATACTTGGTGTAATAAGACACAACCATGTGACAAGACAACAGCATTAGAGATATCCTAGAGATATCCTAAGTATGTGATGCTATTATTTGTCAGATGAATGAGGGTCAGAAGAATGTGGGCTAAAATATAACCTGGAAAGATTTTAGGTTGATGAAGAAATAACAAGCTAGGCTGTGACAAAGGAAGGTGGTGAGGGGACAAGAGTATCGTAGGTAGCAGAAAAAGTAATAAACAACATATGGAAATAGAAATGTTGAAGTGTTTAGAGGACCATGAGTGACGGGCTAAGTGGAGAATTCATGCCAGTGTAGGCTGGAGCCAGATTAAGGCAAGTGCTGAGTGTAAATGTACGCTCTAGGTATTTGAGGCTGCATAACGCACAGATGTGCGAGCCTCCTGAGTTGACGGCATATAGGGTGGGTGTGAGAGGGGAAAACTACAACAGAAAGTGAATACAGTGTTAAAATTATCTAAACTTTAGGTAAACTGCAGAGATTCAGGTGACTGTCTGGAGGTGGAAAGGAAAGCCACCTCTGAAAGACCCTTAGAGGAAAGAATGATGTCCTGATTTAATAGGCAAGGGCCAAGTGGAGTGGGGATGTTATGCAAGGGAAAAAGAGACACAGAGCATTCTGAGGTTTTAATCCCAGGAGGCAGGGGGAATGGGGCACAGCATCAGTGATGACATAGGAAGGTCATTCATTTAGCCATTTGTTCAAGAATATTAATTCTGCTTCCTGTGTCAGACCCCGTGCCAGCTCACGGGGATCCAGAGATGAATGCAGCAGTCCCTGCCTTCCAGGAAACAGCAGTCTAGTCAGAAGGGGAAACTAGCTTGGGAAAAAGAGATTAATGTTTGCTCATAAACTGATAGATCTGAAGAAATTTAAATGTCATCTAGAGTACTCCTCACTCTGCCCCACCTGAAAGAAACTAAAGGTAAGAAAACTAAAGTCCAAAGCCAGTAAAATTCATACCTCTACTTACTGTCAGAGCAGACCTAGAATTTCTTTCTTTTTCTTTTTCTTTTCTTTTAAGGGGAAGTGGTTTGTGAGAGGAAGTGGGATGGTTGGGCGCTAATCCAGCTGGTGACCTTCATGCTTGTGTGAGTCCAAAGTAGACATGTACCTCTATTTAGACTTGAACCTGGCCTGTGGAAGGGTCACAGGGAAATATTGGCAGTGGAAAAGTGGGGGTTACATGAGATCTTCTTTTTCAGCTTCACTCTCTCAGGACCTTCCTTTGAACAAGTTAGGCTCTGGAGAAGGCAGGTATTTGCAGAAGTGGCATGAGGCTTCCCTAAGGATTTCTTTTAGAGTTCTAACCTTGGGAAGTTGAGGCAGCTAGAAGAGGGATTAAAGGGAGGGCCACCGGCCATCTGAGAAGTTTAGATGCACCAGATATTGCAAAGAAGAATTTATCCAGTAGAGAATGCATGCTAGTAGATGGCTAAGCCCAAAACAATTACAGATGAACCAGGACTAAGTCCCCTTAATTAGCCCTAAGCCCAGAGTAAGACCTTCCCAGCCAGGGAGAGTACAGATCCCTGCAAGCAGGTAAAGGGGTGAAAATGTGGGACATCTGTAATCATGTCGACAATAAAAAAAAAGTGAAAGCAGAAGATATGACCTTTGACCTTGGCCCTACTACTCATTCCCTGGGTCATCAGCTAGACCTCAGCTCACCTTCTATAAAATGTCATTTCAAATGTCAGTCCTGTCTAGTAATTTCACAGCAGTTCTTGGAAACAGAGGAAAGCCGTCAAGGCCTTTGATTTGACCCTTATATTTAGTGCCCTGGGCTAAATCCTGCAGGAATAGGGGAGAGGCAGGAGTCCCTCCTCTTTTATGGATGAATTATATATATATATAATCATTATCTATTCATCAATCAGTGAACACAGGTTGTTTTCATACCTGTTCCTACTATAAATAATGCTGCAATTACCATGGGAATGCATATATATTTTCTTTTTCTTTTTTGTTTATTCGTCCTCTTCTATTTTATTTATTTTTAATATATATTATTGAGTATGCTATTACAGTTGTCCCATTTTCTCCCCATGAACTCTCCCTCCAACCAGTATCCCCCCCGCCACCATGGTTCATGGCCATGGGTCATACATACAAGTTCTTTGGCTTTTCCATTTCCTATACTATTCTTAACCTCCTCCTGTCTATTTTGTACCTACCACTTATGCTCCTTATTCCTTGTACCTTTTCCTCCATTCTCCCTTCTCCTCCTCCCTGCTGATAACCTTCCATGTGATCTCCATTTCTGTGATTCTGTTCCTGTTCTAGTTGTTTGCTTAGTTTGTTTTTGTTTTTGCATTTTTAGGTTTGGTTGTTGATAGTTGTAAGTTTGTTGTCATTTTATTGTTCATATTTTTGATCCTCTTCTTTTTCTTAGATAAGCCCCTTTAACATTTCATATAATAAGGGTTTGGTGATGATGTACTTCTTTAACTTGACCTTATTTGAGAAGCACTTTACCTGCCCTTCCATTCTAAATGATAGCTTTGCTAGATAGAGTAATCTTGGATGTAGGTCCTTGCCTTTCATGACTTGGAATACATTTTTCCAGCCCCTTCTTGCTTATAAGGTTTTTTTTGAGAAATCACCTGACACTCTTATGGGTACTCCTTTGTAGGTAACTGTCTCCTTTTCTCTTGCTACTTTTAAGATTCTCTCCTCATCTTTAATCTTGGTTAATGTAATTATGATGTGCCTTGGTGTGTGTTTCCTTGGGTCCAACTTTTTTGGGACCCTCTGAGCTTCCTGGACTTCCTGGAAGTCTATTTCCTTTGTCAGATTTGGGAAGTTCTCCTTCATTATTTGTTCAAATAAGTTTTCAATTTCTTGCTCTTATTCTTTTCCTTCTGGCACTCCTATGATTCAGGTATTGGAACATTTAAAGTTGTCCTGGAGGTTCCTAAGCATCTCTTCATTTTTTTTTAATTCTTGTTTCTTCATTCTGTTCTGGTTGAATGTTTCTTTCTTCCTTCTGGTCCACACCATTGATTTGAGTCCCAGTTTCCTTCCCATCACTGTTGGTTTCCTATACATTTTCCTTTATTTTGCTTTTCATAGCCTTCACTTCTTCCTCTATTTTGAAACCATACACAACCAATTCTGTGAGCATCCTGATTACCAGTGTTTTGAACTGTACATCTCATAGGCTGGCTATCTCTTCATCGCTTAGTTGTATTTTTTCTGGAGCTTTGATCTGTTCTTTCATTTGGGACATTTTTTTTTTGTCTTGGCACACCTGTTACATAGTAAGGAGTGGAGCCTTAGGTATTCACCAGGGCAGGGCAACCCACGTCATTAGTCGTGGAGCTGTATGTGGGGGAGGGGTCCGAGAGGAAACAATGCTGCTTGCCTGGATCTCGGCTGGCCTTCAGTCACTTCCGCCACTTCCCACAAGCAAATTGGGCCCTCTGGTGCTGATTGCTGGGTGGATGGGTTTGTGTACATTCTAGAGCCCTGTGGGTCTCTCCAATGAACTCTTTTGTGAGGCTGGGAGTGTCTCCTGCCACCTATACCCCCACAGGTGTTTTCAGTCAGAGGTTTTGAAGCTTTATTTCCCCAAGCTGGAATGCTGGGTTGTGTGGTCTGTTTTGCTCCCTAGTTGTTCCTCCCGGTTTATCCCCATGCGAATGTGGAACCTCCCACTTCGTCAGCTGCCGTCTCACCTGCTCTGCCAGCCACTACTTCCCCAGCTTGGTCCTCTAGCTGCTGCCTTGTCTTGCATCTTGTTTGCCCCAGCTGCCCATCTCCACCCCTCTTATGGGTCCGGGTGAGTGTTCTGCTTTAACTCCTTGGTTGTTGGACTTCCATATGGTTCTACTTTCTGGCAGTTCTGATTGTTTTTTTGTTTTTAAATTTGTTGTTTTCCTTCTTTTGGTTGTGCAAGGAGGCACAGTGTATCTACTTATGCCTCCATCTTAGCCAGAAGTCTGCATATATATTTTCAAGACAGTAGTTTCATTTCCTTCAGGTAAATACTTAGAAAGAGAATTGCTGCATTATATGGTAGTTTTATTTTTAATTTTTTTGAGGAACCTCTATACTGTTTTCCATAGTGTGTATCAACTTGCAATCCTACCAACAGTATATAAGGGTTTTCTCCACATTTCAACCAACACTTGTTATTTCTTGTGTTTTTGACGATAGGCATCCTAGCAGGTGTGAAGTGATATCTCACTGTGGTTCAATTTTCATTTCCCTGATAATTAGTGATGCTGAGCATCTTTTCATGTACCTGTTGGCCATTTGTAGATCTTCCTTGGAAAAATTTCTATAAAGATCCTTTGTCTATTTTTTAATTAGATTTTTTTTCTATATAGTTGTATAAGTTCTTCATATATTTTAGATATTAACCTCTTATCAAATATATAATTTGCCAGTATTTTTCTCCCATTCCATAGGTTTCCTTTTTATTTTGTTGATGATATTTTTTCATGTTCAGGAGCTTTTTAGTTTAATACTTTCCCATTTGTTTATTTTTGCTTCTGTTGCCTTTGCTTTTGGTGTCAAACCCAAAAAAGTCATTGCAAAGACCAATGTCAGGGAACATACCTGCTGTTTTCTTTTAAGAGTTATGGTTTCAGATCTTATGTTCAAGTTTTTAATGTATTTTGAGTTGATTTTTGTGTATGGTGTAAGATAGTGGTTCAGTTTCATTCTTTTGTGGCTGTCCAGTTTTCCAACACCATGTATTAAAGAAACTATCCTTTGTCCATTCTATATTCTTGTTACATTGTATAAATTACTTGATTATATAAGCATAGGTTTATTCCTGGGCTCTCTGTTCTATTCCATTCATCTATATATCTATTTTTATGCCAAGACCACTGCTGCTTTGATTGCTACAGCTTGGTAATATAGTTTGAAATCAGGAAGCATGATGCTTTCAGGTCTGATTTTCTTTCTCAAGGTTGCTTTGGCTATTTGGGGTCTTTTGTAGTTTCATATAGATTTTAATATTGTTTGATTGAAATCTGTGAAAAATGTAATTGGATTCTTGATAAAGATTGCATTGAATTTGTAGAGCTTTGGGAAGCATGGAACTTTTAACAATACTAATTTTTCCAATCCATGGGCACAGAATATCTTTCCATTTATTTGTGTCTTCTTCAATTTTTTTCATCAATGTCTTATAGATTTCAGTGTACAGGTATTTTACCTTCTTGGTTAAATGTATTTCTAAGTATTTTATCTTTGTGATATTGTTTCCTTAATTTCTATTCTTTACAGTTAATTTTAGTGTATAGAAATGCAGCTGAATTTTGTATATTGATTTTGCCTACTGCAACTTTACTAAATTTATTGATTTGTTCTAACAGTTTTTTGTTGGAGTCTTTAGGGTTTTCTATATATAATATCATGTCACCTGCAATTAGAGACAACTTTACTTCTTCCTTTCTAATTTGGATGCCTTTTATTTCTTTTCCTTCCCTAATTGACCTTGCTAGAATTTCTAGTACTGTGCTTGATAAAAGTGGCAAGAGTGGACATCGTTGTCTTATTTCTGATCTTACAAGGAAATGTTTCATTTTTTCACAATACAGCATGTGGACTTGTGATACATATTTTATTATGTATCATGATTTTATTGTGTAACATGATTTATTATGTTGAGGTATGTTTCTTTTATACTCATTTGTTGAGCATTTTTTATCATAAATGGATGTTGAATTTGTCAAATGCTTTTTCTTTATTAAGATAACTTTTATTCTTTGTTGTGTTAATATAGTGTAACACATCAATTCATTTGTGGATATTGAACTATTCTAGAATCCCTAGAATAAATCCTACTTGATCACAGTATATAATTCTTTAACTGTATTGTTAAATTGAATTTGCTAATATTTTGTTGAACAAATTACATCTATGTTCATCAGGGGTATTGGTCTATAATTTTTTTCTTGTCTGGTTTTGGAATCAGAGTAATACTGGTCTTGTAAAATAAGTTTGGAAATGTTCCCTCCTCTTCTTCTTTTAAAGCTTGAGAAGGATTAGTATTAATTCTTCTTTTATTGTTTAGTAGAATCATCAGTGAAGCCATCTGGTCCTGGACTTTTGTTTGTTGGCAGGATTTTGATTACTGATTCAATATCCTTACTAGCAATTAGTCTGTTCAGATTTTCTTTCTTCATAAATCAGTTTTGCTAGGTTGTATGTTTCAAGAAATTTATTCATTTCTTCTAATCTGTCAAAAATTTTAGCATATAATTGCTCATAGTAGTTTCTTATAATTCTTTGCATTTTCGTGGTATCAGTTACAATTTCTCTTTCATTTCTGATTTTATTTATCAAAATCCACTCTCTTCTTCTTGTTGCATCTAGTAAAGGTTTGTTTATTTTGTTTATCTTTCAAAAGAAAGTTTTTAGTTTCTTTAGTGTTTTCTTTTATTTTTTTGTTTATGGTTTACTTATTTCCATTCTGATCTTTGTTATTCCCTCCTTCTCCTAACATTGGTTCATCTTTTCTAGTTTTTTAAGGTGAGATATTAGGTTGTTTAATCTCAGATCCTTTTTGGTTTCTTTTTTACGCATTTATTGCTATCCACTTCCCTCTTATAGCTACTTTTGCTGTGTTCCAAGTTTTGGTATGTTGAATTTCCATTTTCATTTGTCTCAAGTTATTCATGGATTTCTCTTTTGAAAGATTTCTTTGTTGACCCATCGGTTGTTTAGTAGTGTGTTGTTTAATCTTCACAAATTTGTAAATTTTCTGTTTTTCTTTTAATAAATGATGTCTAATTTCATCATTGTGGTTGCAAAAGATACCTGATATCTTTGATGGTCTGTACATATCTTTGAAGTCCATCTAGTGTACTGTATTGTTTAAGTCCAATGTTTCTTTATTGATTTTTTTTGTCTGGATGATCTATCCACTCATGCAAGTGGAATGTTGAAATTTCCTACTGTTATCATATTGTTGTCTATTTTTTCCTCTAGGTCTGTTAACATTTGCTTTACATAGTTAGGTGCTCCTATGTTGTTTGTGTAAACATTTACAAATATTATATCCTTTTGTTGGATAATCTAGAATTCCTTATGTCATATCATGCCACCATCACTCCACACATAACCTTCACTATGTTGGGATCACATGTTTGACACTCAATCATGCATTGCCTTGTGACATCACTTACAGGGTATCAAACAAGAGAATGAAAGTCCATGGCTATCTGTGAGGCATGACAAACTATTGCTGTCTCTTTTTTCATGTGCTGATGAGGGTTTGCCCCCAAATTATTCTAAATTACTTCCAACTGCCATGTATTCAACGTGGCAATAAGGACATCATCTATGATCCAGGTAAAAGCCTGGCTTTCTTGCCCCCCCCTCCCCACTGGCTATATCCAAACATTATGAAGTCATGTCACTCTGATTCTTCAAAATTGCTCAAATTGGTCATTTCATTTATACTGCTTCCAGTATTACCTTAGTTCAAGCCCTCACAACAGTTATCTTCAAACTTTTTGCCTCCCTTATTCCAATTCACATTTTTCATTCCGCTATGGTGGAACCATACATGTTGCTCCTCTCCTTAAAAATCATTAATATTTCTGCACTGACTGTAGGATAAGGTCCATTCTCCTTAGCATGACCAAAACTTATTTTCCTTCCAGTAGTTCCTTGCCACTTCTTTTCAGGTACTCCATGTTCCCATCTACCTACCATTATCTGAACACCCCAAGATTTTCATCTCCTTCTGTTTTTGCACATACTGTACATTCTGCTTCTTTTTCTCCTTCTTGCTACCTCAGCTCCATCTTTCAATGCCCGCTTCAAAATCCACCTTCCCTGAGTATAGACTTCTATTCATTATATTTATTTATAACATATACCATATTTTAAAAAAGAAGAAATAATATCATATACAGAGATACACACTATATAACAAAGTAAAATTTATTCTAAAATTTAGCAAATGATAGGAAAATAAGATGAAGACAGGAGTGATGTTAGAACATGAAGTGTTTCTAAAAAAATTCCATGAATTTGGTAGCCCTTCACAGTCATTCACTTAAGCCTCTGAGAACTTTATGTGTTTAAATGTCTTACTCTTCCCCTAGACTGTGAGTCCTTGAGGACAAAAAATATCATCTTAATCATTTCTGTACCTTAACTGTCTCAAATAATATATAGCACTTGTTAAGCACTCAATAAATGATTATTGGATAAATAAGTAAATGAATGTTTCCACAGATATCATACTCATTTTATACCCTCTCCCAGTGCTGAGTTATTTATATATATAATGTGATAGAGAGAAGTTCAGAGAGAAATATGCAAATACTTGGAAATATGGTCATCCTTTTTAGGGAAAATTGATTATTCTTTGGAAATATGTTGAATATCAAGAAAAAAAACTTACAAGAAAAGAAATGAGAAAAGAAGCCAGTGAAAGAGAGCGTTACAAAGAAGAGTGGTAAGGAAATATGGAAAATAGGAAGAGTGATGAGTCGATCACTGTGAATGCTCAAGAGATGCAGACTTTGATTCTAATGTTTTGTATCTCCTGTGCCCTTCATATAGTAGGTGCTAAATAAACATTGTTAAGTCAGAAGTTGGGCAGAGAAACTTTAAAGCCCAAAGTCAGGAGCATGGCAGGGTGAGTGACTTCCTTGTCCTCAGATGTAGTTTGGGTCTTCATGTGAACATACCTTCATATTATTTGCTATGTTTATGTTTATATCAGCTTTAACACATTTCTCACTACCTGTGCCTCTAGAATCTACAGCTTTCAGAAGCAAACCCTTTATCTACATTTATCCATCTTGGTTGTTAACTCTTTGAGGAATAAGCATTTTTTCCAGATCCCATTTGATTTCTGTATCTACCTAGCATTCCTGACTTCCTCATGCCCTAGAATGCAACCTGTAGGTCCACCTGTTCAATCCTGGGCAGTCTCACCTTACTCTATAACTGTGCATGTGCCAACCTGTAGTTACACAGTTCAACAACTCTCAACTTCTTCCTCATTCTTAGCCCTGATCTCTTAGATGTGAGAGCCTCAGTGATTAAAATGCTCTTTATTTCTTGGACTAAGTGTTTGAATTTACTCAAAGGGAAGACTATGTTGCTTTGTTTTTTGTTTTTTTTTTCAGTGCGGTGTAATTTAAAATCACTATAAATTCTTAAAAGACTGACAGCTGGTGACAAAAGACAATAATTACTTTGAAATACTCTTTACAAAATCTCTACCATGTTTTGAGAGAAACTACACCCAAATGTTTCTGATTTTGAAATCACTCACTTGTAACTGCTATTTAAGTCCAGGAAGCATTTTGCTTTCATTTATAACATTTTAAAAAGATTTTGCCCTCTTTGAAATCTCATAAAAGAAGCTTGTACCACATATGTTCTTATTCTATAAACTGAGAATTAGATGACTGCTAATTCAAACATATACCCCATGTTGGATTGACACGAATAAAACTGCTTCTTTTAGTTTGCAAAGTTGTTCCTTTCTACCCATTTTCATTGGGCAATCCCTTTCTCACAATTGAAATTTCAAGATAAAAAATAAAATAAAAGGCACAATGTAAAACTAATAAAAATAGAAAGAAGGAGACTCCCAAATTGAAGTAAAATCTAAACAAACTACTTCTTTCCTAAGCAAGTTGTCAAAGGGTAAAAATGGAGGTAGAAAGTACCTTGTGAGTAGGGTAATTATCATAGTGCCTTAGGGAGCTATAAACATTGCCCAGAAATTAAAGAAGTAAAATCTCTGACAGTGCAGCTTTAAGTACAAAACTTTACCAAAAAAAGTTTTAAATATAAATTCATCTTGTGAATGTAATTTATAGTACATTTGCATACAAGGAATGTTCTCTCAACCAACTGACAAAAATAAAGGACTGACTGAAGTACAAGTTTTCAGCAGTGAACCTAAACAACACAGACTCTGGCAACACTTCAAATTATTACCAGGGAAGATTTTAAGAAATGCTAATATTAAAGTGCTGTGGATGGAGCTAAATATTTTTAAATGTTAGGGTAGTAAAATTGTAAAGGTAGAAGGGACATCAGGAGCTATTGTGTCAATGAGGAAAATGAGACCTAGGGTGTATCTGATTGTCAGTGAAATGACTGAGTGTGTGATGATAAGTGCAGAGACAAATGGGTCAAAACCAAATGGATTGGGTATAATTGTGATGCAATTACACACCAGACTCACCTGCAAGGGCCATAGGCTTCAGTCCAGGCTCGCCTGTGGCACACTCCTAGCTCCTTCTCTCTCAGTACAAAGACACTGGCAACAGTGAAAGTGATAACATAAAAAACTGGAAAATTCAAAGCTAGTGATAACTGTGGGAAAGTGAAGAGGTGTGAGGTGTGAAAGCAAAAAAGCTCATGATGATAATGAGAACAGGAGATTGACTAATTTTAGACAGATCATTAGTAAAAAGTATATAACGCATTATAAACTTTTTTCAAGCATGTAATTATAAAAACTGTCCTGCCCTATTTTTTTTAAAGAAAGTGTATTTTTTTGATTCAGGTCTGTCTTTTTTTTAAGATTCATGTTAATTCAATCTACAGCAACAGTAAGTATCACTTCTTTAGAAAATCAAATTATACCATGAAAAAAAATGCTTAGCAAGAGCTTCTGATTTGTTTTGTGGGGGTGGCAGAGTTTCTAGATTATAGGCACCAGAACTCAGTCTCGTCATCTCTCTGAGCACTATGTTCTGCCTTTGCTGTGCTTAGCAAAAATAGCTCAGATGGCCCCCATGCCCAGCTGTGGTTCCAAGGTGCTTTTCAAGAGCACAGCAGACAGAGTTTGAGTTAGGTGGGGTGCTTGAAATTATAATATTTGGTGCCTTCAGGTACCAAGGTTTGCTGTTGATAATGAAGATAATAAAAAGAGGGGAAAACCCAAAAGACTTCAAGTAAGCCTAAGCATCAAACGTTTCAAAGCTAGAGGATGGTAATTTGAGTTAAGGATCTTTTTTTGTGGGCTAAACTTTACTTAATGTTCCACCCCTGCTACAAATAATGCATTAAAAAAATAAAATCGAAACTGTCTTTTGGAAATCAGATAAAGGAAAAAATAGGTCTATTTGACTTAAAGAAGAAAAGGTGGAGAAGAGGTTTGCTAATAATCTTCAAGGATGTAACATATCATGAGAGTGTTAGTGACATTTCAACAAATAAGAATCACATTCTAGTGAGAATTACTGAAAAGTAACTATAGACATCTATCTCTGAATACTTTAAGAATGAAGTAGAAAGCAGGAGAACAAATGATACTTCTTTTCAAGATCATGTCATGTTTGGGCACATCAAAGTTCATCTCACATACTGTTTTTGCAATAATTCTAGGATTATTTGGAAGAAAACCTATTGTATGTTCTGTGTGTCCCCAAATTCCTACTAATATATTTTACACAAGGAAGTGAGAAAAGCCTTCTGTGGCTAGAAGCTCCTCTTGTAAAACTACAATCAGCAGAGGATGAGGAGATGGGATGAGAACCCCAGGAGAATGGAGGAAAGAGTACATGAGTGCTCAGAATCAAAGAAAGTCATCTCAAACCCAGGAAAACACATGACCGCTGAGTCGAGCAGCCATCAGGGATTCATCTTCTACCATAGCCCTCGGTGCCCTATCAGAGGACTAAGACTCCTGGGAACACGAATTGTAAGGGGAAGATAGTAGCTACCAACTCTGATTGTCCTATACCACATCATCTGAGCCTGTGTGTGGAACTCCTACAGCCCTAGGAAGATCACCCTTTCTTGCAAAATCTTAAGTCAAGATAGAAAACATGGTTTCTAGAGTTATTTCTTATTACATTGGCCAAAATCTATTTTTTCAAACTTTCCCTCTTTCTCAGAGGCTACCAGGTGCTCTGAAACTTGGGAAGAATGACATCTAATGAAAAATCTCAACTATAAATTCTCTAGAAGACCACCAGAAAAAAAACCTGTAAATCAAGCAAAACTAAGTTTATTAAACTTACTGAACGAAGAGAGGATGTTATGTTGACAGTGTAAAAATAGAAAATTGAGACAGGTTATCAAGAGACTTTTAGGACCTAGGCAGGATAATTTTAAGTCAGGGCTTCCAAGGCAGGAAACTTGTTGGGATAGGACTCTGTTTATGACAAGATAAGTTGATATGGTGGGTACAGTGCTGCTAAAGTAGATCTTGATGAGCAGGTTTTTAGAAGTAGCAGTTTTGCTGGTGTCACAGGTTGGGCTCTCTATGAAGCAGACTTTGAGGCAGAGTTTACTGTTTAGGATAATCATTAGGGAGTACCCTGGAGATAAACATCTGCTATCGAGGAAGAAGAAGCTAAATTGAGCAGGAAGAGAAGTTAAACTGTAATGTTCACAATCTCAGTCGATTCCCATAGAGAGCTCTACATATTTTAAATGGCTCCTCAGAAATGTCACATTGGGCCATGTTATTGGACAAGGGCTGCTCCTAGAAGGAAGTCATGGGAAGGGCAGCTCTCTGCAGCTGAGGCAATCTCTGAAAGGAATGACAGACAAAAGCTTTCTGCTGACTCCATTCCCCAGAAGCTAGGGTAGAAGTCTTTCCTTGACAGGATGTTCCACAGTGTTATCATCCATAAGCCTGTATTCCCTGAGCAAGTAGCCAGTATTATGGTTTGATCTCAGCACTGTTTAGCATAGGAATAGGAAAATATGTCTGGTCCCATTATTGTTTAACACAGGGATAAGGAATTAGAACAGTTTCACTTTTCAGAACAAGTTCAGCTTTTCTCCTCCCCACATGAAAGTTATCTGGATCTCATATAAAGAGGTTCCCTTCCTTTATATACATTTGGGTTCTATATCCCATCCGTCTTCATCCACCTTTTTCCATTTAAGTATTACATGTGTTATTCCCTTACCCTATGCATATTCCATTACTTTTCACCACTGATAATTTCTCTACCTAAAATATTCCTCAAGTTTTCCTCAGTAAAAAAAATTTTTACATAATCACTGATTCTTCTTTCACCACCAAATTTCTTCACTTTAAAAAGAAAAAAAAAGAGGGTGGGCTTCGCTCTTGGAGGTGATAGTTTAATACCAACATTGTCATAGGCATCATAACCCTTTAAATCAGGGATCAGCAAACTGTGGCCTGTGGGGTTTGAGTAAACAAAGTTTTATTAGAACATTGCCTTGTTTGTTCACTTACATATTGTCTATGAATGCCTTCATGCTAAAATGGCAGAGTTGAAGAGTTGCCATGAAGACTGGATGACCCGATGACCCACAAAGCCCAAAATGTGTATCTGGCCTTCTACAAAAAAATGTTTGCCATCCCCTGCTCTAAGCTTCCAAAGCTAAACAACCCTTTTATTTTGACAACTGCACTTCCTTTACCCTCAACAGGGAATCAACTTTCAAGTTACACCTCTCTATTATTATCACACCGTATTGTCTCTGTTTCCTCAGCCATTACCTCTCCTCTTGGTCATCTCCTTTCTTCTGTCTCAGTCTAATCACATATTGCTACTACATTATTCTTTGGAAAACTCATCTCTGGAAATATTTCTGCCCTGTTCAAATACCTCTATTGCTTTCCTCATTTGCTAAAATGATTAAATCTAAACACATTACATATTTTAGCCCAAACTACACTTTCTGGCTTATTTCCCACTACTTTCATACATACTCAGATCATTGACTTGTCTCCAAAAAACCCCTACCCTTTACTATCTTTGTGATTTTTGCACTGATGCTTCTGGTTTAAGAGAATCCATAAAAACAACATTTATACCTCTCCAACCCAAAATTAAAAACCAGTTAAGAAATAGACTCTCAATTGGAGTAAGGAAGATGGAGATAAAAATGCTAGAAATATTATTAGGATGCTAGAGGGGAGTATATGGTTAATTTATGCCATAAAAAAGGGTCTACTGATTCTCTCTACCATACCACATCTCATTCATAACTCTTAGGAAAATCCACTGAGGGAAAACTTGGGATTGCAAAATAAAATACTATTCAGAATTTCTGTCTCACACCAACCCAGGATAGAGAGAAAATAATAGAATTTAGCACCGCAGTGCTGGGAACTTTGTAATAAATCAGCTCAATCAAATGGATCAATGTGGGTGATTGGATGTCTCCTACCATCAGAAGGGGTTGAGTAAGAAAAAAGATGAGTACAGACAAGTGTGTTAGTTTAGAACACTGATATATATTTTTAAAAGATTGGGGAAGGGTGTGGGTTCCCCCAAATATTTCTCATGTATTTTTATCTTATCCTTTGGAATTCACCATGAATTATATCAACCAAGGGAGTAACTATTCTCCAAAATGGAGAAGATAAGCAGTTCATCAAGGCAGTTTCTTTTCCACCTTCCTAAATACCACCTACTGCTCCTTTGGTATCTTCCTGTGGAAGCATCAAAGTGCTCCTAGACAGTATATTCATTAGATTAATTCCAAATCTACATGACATCCAAGGCTGAGATTTTGCTCCCTCTTCTATTTCCCACCTCAAATTATGCCCAACTACACTGCCCAGTATAACCCACCAAAGGTTAGGCATTGTAATTAAATGGCAAGCAGGTTTGGAAGTAGGGTTGAGCCTTGGTGAAGAGAAAGAAGAACGAAAAGGAAGATGGAATTGACAATATATTCCACTAATATGGTATACTAATAAATTTCCAAAAACATAAGTGTATGTGAAATTTGCATATAAATTCCCTTCCATTGTGAAATTCCCAGAAGAAACCAAAGTCCAAAGATTAAATTCTCTTGCAAGTTCAGGTCCTAATGATTTAATGTGCAAAAGAATTAACATCCTTAATTCTTTCTCTCCTATTCCTTATTCTACTTAGGCTCAGCTGAAGGATTAATCTCAGAAATCTAGTAGAGTCTAAGTTCTTTCAACCACTGCTGCCTGGGATTTTTATCACTATAATAAGTGTAATTTTTTGTATTCCCCAACATTTAAAGAATTCAAAGACACACCTGGGTTATCAAAGAAGATAGTGCTCATGAAATTTAAAACAAGACAAAAATCCAGTCCCCAGAAATCTCATCTCAGGTGAAATCATTCCTTGAACACAATAGTCCTCAGTTTAGGCCACAGTAATGTGGCCAAAGACCATAGCAGTGAATCATGGCACTGAGAGAAGAAGAGTAGTCAGAGGGGAGAAGATCTCAATTTTGGTCTTGCCAGGATGTCAGTCAGCTGATGTCAGTCATCTAAAGTTCATGACTATAAAATTAAACCCAGTTGGGAGCAATTTTTCCTAAGAAATTAATTTCTCCTAAGAGATTAATGTCACGTCTGAGCAAAAATACAAGAGCATGCTACCTTTTTCCTCAGGGAGAGGTGTTGGTGACATCACAGCCTTCTTAGAAAGGGTAAACATTTTCAGTGGTTACAGCACCAGTCACAAGATATTTCCATTTCCCCTTCAAGTTTTGTATTTCTGATGCCCAGGTGCCATACCTAGTGTGATATCTATTTAGACCATCATTATCACACCTACAAGCAGCATTTTCAGTCCTGACACAACAGCTGCTACTCCTACCTCTTGAAGTAGAATTGCTCAGGCCTGTAAAACACACTTTCTAGAAAAGTCATTATTTTACTTATTACATTTTTTTTCTACCAGAGGCTCACTCTCAGTAGTTCTCTAAACTGAAGCTTCTACCATGTTTCAGAATATTTCCCTCCTAATCTAGTGAAAGCTGCTTTTCTGCCCTGTATCCTCAAAGCACTACTGTCTGCCCTCAGATTTTGAGTATTTTAGGCTTTGAATAGAATTTCATTCTGCTTCATTTTTTTCAAGCATAGAACCTGTCCCTAGGGGTTCATTTTCTCTTCATTATGTTTTATAATGCTTTTTCAAAAGTCTCAGTTGAGATTCTAACAATTAAACCTAAAGGTTAAATGGATCATTTATTATTTATCACAAGTAGGAATACTACAGTTTTTGGACTTCAGTATCATCAGTTAAGGAACATTTGGTTGGTCTCAGTTTTTAGTTATCATGAATTATGCTGCTATGAACATTTATATTTTTGTTTATTTAGGGAAGATTCCCACTAGTGAAATTGCTAGGTCACATGGTAAGGGTATGCTAAATTTACAATAAATTGCCAAACTATTTTCCAAAGTGGTGTTACTAGTTTGTGTTCCCACTACCAATGAATGAGAGCTCCATTTGCTCCATATCTAGCCACCCTTTAATTTTAGCCATCCCAGTGAGTGGGTAGTGCCATCTTGTTGTGGTTTTAACTTGTATTGTCTTGATAGTGATGCTGAACACATTTTTCATTGTGTTTATTCTATATATTCCATATATCCCAATCAGTGGCAGGCCTGGAATGTGAAAATGGACCATATCCTGACTGGTAGGTTAGGTAAGTGGATGACATCAGCTGGAGTCGTGGTGACACAGTAAAATACAGATTCTGATAACTTTGACGTAGGGTTCTCAACCCTTAGTGACTGACAGTAAGTGACTGACATCTTAGTGACTGACATCTCTTCTTCAGAGTGTTTTCCAAAAGAAACCTTTTTTTGTTGTTTTTTAAGTATATTTTATTGATTATGCTATTACAGTATTCCATGTCTTTCTCCCATTTTCCCCCCTCTGCCCTGTACCCCCCTTCTCTCCAGCATTCCATTCCTCCCCTTATTTATGTCCATGGGTCATACATATAACTTCTTTGACTTCTCCATACTATTCTTAACCCCCCTGTCTATTTTCTACCTACCAGTTATGCCTCTTATTCCCTGTATTTTCCCCCATTCTCCCTCCTCCTCCTCCCTGCTGATAATCCTCCATGTGATCTCCATTTCTGTGATTCTGTTCCTGTTCTAGTTGTTTGCTTAGTTTGTTTTTGTTTTTTAGGTTCAGTTATTGATAGTTGTGAGTTTGTTGTCATTTTACTGTTCCTAGTTTTGAACTTTCTTTTCTTAGATAAGTCCCTTTAACATTTCATATAATAAGGGCTTGTTGATGATGAACCCCTTTAACTTTACCTTGTCTAGGAAGCACTTTACCTGCCCTTTCATTCTAAATGATAGCTTTGCCAGATAGAATAATCTTAGATGAAGGTTCTTACTTTTCATGACTTTTAATACTTCTTTCCAGCCCCTTCTTGCCCATAATGTTTCTTTGAGAAATAAGCTGATAATCTTATGGGAACTCCTTTCTAGGTAACTCTCTCTTTTTCTCTTGCTGCCTTTACTATAAGTTTTCAATTTCTTGCTCTTGTTCTTCTCCTTCTGGCACCCCTACAATTTGGATGTTGGAATGTTTCAAGTTGTCCCAGAGGTTCCTAAGCCTCTCTTCATTATTTTGAATTCTTGTTTCTTTATTCTGTTCTGGTTGGATGTTTATTTCTTCCCTTTGTTCCAAGTCATTGATTTGAGTCCTCATTTCCTTCCCTTCACTATTGGTTCTCTGTATATTTTTTTTTATTTAACTTTGTAGAGCCTTAACTTCTTCCTTTATTTTGCATCATACTCAGTCATTTTTGTGAGCACCCAGATTAGCAGTATTTTGAATTCTGCATCTATAAGTTGGCTATCTCCTCATCACTTCATTCTTTTTCTGGCATTTCGATCTGTTCTTTCAGTTAGGCCATATTTCTTTGTCTAGGTGTACCTGTGACATTTTAAGGAGAAGAGCCTTAGGTATTTGCCAGAGCTGGGCAACCTACTTTACTGCACTATGGAGCTGTATGTGGGGATGGGTCAGAGAGTGAACAATGGTGCTTACTCAGCTCTCAGCCCACTTTAAGTCACTTTCCCTGCTACCCACAAGCAAATTGGGTCCTTCTGGGCCTGATTCCCAGGTGCGTGGGGTTGTATACATTCTAGGACCCTGTGGGTCTCTCTAACAGACTCTCCTGTGATGTCAGGAGTTTCTCCCACTACCACAATCCCCATGGGTTTTTACAGCCAGAGGTTTTGAGGCTTTAGTTTACCACACTGGAACCCTGGGTTGCACAGTCTGTCTCACTCCCCAGTTGTTCCTCCTGGCATATCTGTACCCAAATGTGGGACCAACAACAACTACCTCACCCATTTGGTCCTCCAGTCTCTGCCTTCCTACATCCTCTCCATCCTGGCTGCCCATCTCTACCCCTTCTACCAGTCTGGATGAATATTTCTTCTTTAGCTCCTTGGTTGTCAAACTTCCATACAGTTCAATTTTGTGGCAGTTCTGGTTGGTTTTTGTTTTTAAATTGGTTGTTATCCTTCTTTTGGTTGTGTGAGAAAGTAAGGGATATCTACCTGTGCCTCCATCTTGGCCATATCAATCATACCAAAAGAAATCTCAAAGGCTAAGTTTAGTGATCTTGGGTTATTTTCTTGCTAAGGTAATGATGAAGTAATTACCTAACTCTTAGAGTTTAGCAAAATGATGGTTAGTATAACTGCACATAAACTAAAAGGATTTAGTGGGAAGTAAAAGAATAGGATCTGAGTTCCAGAACTCAGGAATCTAGGCCTTATTTCCACTGACTCTTTCATTAAACAACAGTTTTGGCTATAGCTTCTCATGTGTGGTTAAAACTTGGATGCTGAAGGGTGTTATATCAGTGTCTCAGTGACCAGGGCAGAGAGGAGTGTTGGGAGAACAATGGAGGACAAACAGGAGATTTGGAGGTATGGATGAGTCTTAGTGAAGAGGAAGAAGAATTAAATGGAGACTGGAAATGACAAACCTTCTTCTATAGAAAGTTCTTCTTTACTTGCTGCCAGCCCATTCTGTTTCTTTACCCTATTTAGTCTTCCTCAGGGAGAGGAGGAAGGTGGATGGAAAGGGAAGACTGTACATTTATGAGGAGGATATAGGATATGTGATGCTCAGCTGGGTAAGATAAAGCAAGCAGGAAAAGAGAAAAACAATAGTGTCAAAAATAAGAGGTATAGTTTCTGGTCTGTTATGGAGACTCACTAGGATTGTAATCATGGGAAATCATTTTACTTCTTCAGACTACCTATAAAGTTGAAGACTCTGGTTGGAGGAGAGCCTGTATAGATTCTGTGGTTGTTCTACTGAACTTTATAAACACTTTTCCTTGTGATAAGATCTGATAACTTAAACCTTGCCTTCATTCACATAAAATGGATTATTCTAGACATTTGAGAATCTGTACAATTGAGATTCTGTAATATATTCCTGAAGTATGAAATTCAACATCAATCAATTATTTCTTTAGGTGAAAGAGTAGGGGGCTAGGCAACAAAGAGAAGGGTACATAGGCAGTTTGGTTATTTTAAATCACCCCTTTATTTTAAATCACATGCTAATAGGATTTACTCTCAAAGCACTGTTTAGGAAATGTTAGGCTGAATCCAAGCTTTGACTGGAAGGCAGTCAGTGGTTCCCATATTTTTCATGTTCATTCACTTGGGTTCTTTATGTTAAAAGAATGCTTCCCAGAAATAGCCATATTTCTTGATGTTGCTGGGATATAAATTCAGACCCCACAGCATTTAATATATACCATGGGAAGGAGGAAA